>LUCH01000476.1:13910-125942 GCA_013368495.1 Paragonimus heterotremus
TAACGTGGAAATCCTAATGCACCAAAATGATTTGCTTTTGCATGAAATGGAAAATTTTGTGCATAAAATGGAAACAGATATGTAAAAAGGTATAGATACTTTTGGCAAAATTTTTATCAAACTTGTTGGTTAATCGGCCGCCCTGTCAATTGCATCCGTCTAAAAGAGAGCTGCAGAAGTGTTTGTCGACTGCGGTTCACACTTAGTGGGTTTGAAATTGTTAGCAACATCGTTGTCATGGGAGTGTTCTTTCTCAATCTGGACATCCAGTGCGGTTAAACTGACTTGTGCTGTGGGACCGTATGGTGTCAACAGTTAGAAAGTCTTATTTGATGATGTCGACAGAATCTTCGGCAACTGACTCTGACGTAAGGCAGAGAAAATCAGAGTGGCACCAACAGTCATGAAGTGCCGTGTTATCTAAAATGGCATAAGCTGACTGGAATACGTGATTCCGTGAGTTCGTACTAATCAGTCAGAGAAGCCAAACGCTGAATTGTCACCAGTTGGCAGTACACTTTGTAGGAAACATGTGGGGGTTTTGTATGGCAGGACAACTGACGGAAACGTTGTCAGACGTCACTAGCAGTTCGAGAATGACGATGGATTTATACAAAGGAATGGGCTGAAAATCGAGTCTTTTCATGTTAGCACAGTAGCCCGGCAGTTATACCGGAAAAATCACAATATTGATAAGAATAACTGCTTGTAAGGCCCGTAAATCAGAAGTCACCAGTATACTGCACTAAATTTTGGGGACCTTTAGGCTTTCCTTGCTGAAAGTTGACGTTTATCAACTGCAAACATATAATGCATGGATTCACTATCATAGTCCGCTTGATCTCATTGATCAAATCATTCTTCATATAAACAGCGTTCCGCATCTACATTGCTTGTCGACTACAAAAGGAGAAGAGAAATCTTTAAACTGAGCGACCTTTGGGAGCTTTCCTAATCGTCTACAATGTGAGCAAATCTTAGAGTTTGAGCATACCTTTCCTAATGGTACATCGATTACCAAGTTTTATTTGTCAAAGCATAGATTGCTAAGTTGTTTTTTTGTCCGCGAAGTGAAAATTGCCAGCGTTAACCAATCCATTTATCTTATGTACAGAATCAGCAGTTAACACCTCTTGCCTGTCTAAATATATAGCAGTTTGGGTAGATGATGCATAGGTTAATAGTAACTACTTTTGTAAGTAACCGTTGATCTTTATGAAGCCGTTGCAATTAAAATTACTCTACTGACTGTGTCTCAGATGAATTCCGTCTGGTTAGATGAATATTTTTCTACAGCCAGCGATGTCGGAACAGTTCAACAGAGTAACACCCAGTCAGCTCGCACTATCAAAACCGAACGACAACAAAATCCATGACTCAGAGAGTTGACCCTCGTATGTTGATGCCGACCCTGGAAAATGGAGTGTGCACAGACAGCACAACAAGCTATCAAGGCACGCAACAAGTTGTGATGTTAGTCCCGGGAAGGATATTACAAGTTCATAGTTTGACTAAAACAAAGGTTGGTAGGAAGCCAAAATCACCAAAATATAAAATGGAATACTATTATCAAAAATATGATTCAATGTAGTCGCTACGGTGGTCAGGTCAATCATTCCGATCTACTTTAGAGGTCAACAAAACCCTTTAATTAATCTTAGGAGGATTTTAAGATAAAGATTGCGTTTCCGATCAAGACTGTGCCGAACTCCGCAGCGTCCGACGATAAGAGTTTGTGGCTCAGTTCTTGCCGGTATGTGATAAGACGTCCGCTTAAATGTGCACGAATTAAACTTTGTCCCATAAGTAGATTGGAGTGTCAGTGGCAACTGGTTCAATCATTTTTGGGCTGACTAGTAGAAATTGAGACTGCCCCCCCATATCCCGACAACTTTTGGTTACACTCCATAATTAAGTTTCGCCTTGTTTCATCACCGTGTTCAAATTTCTCAGGTTGTTTACTTCCACATTTTAAGGAGTACGTTCATAAGACAACATTTTCATTAGAAGTCCATTGTGGATTTAGTTTAAACTAAACGTTCTGAATATAATTCAATCCGTCCTCAAAAATCAAACAATTAAACAAACTGAAATCTAAAGACTGTGTTTAGCTTGGTTTGCTTTGCCATATGCACTGAGAGATGCTAACAATCTAGGTCAGCTTAACAGTTCTCGGTCTATCACAACTACGTGGTCGTTCGGATGGGTTGTCCCAACCACCATATACGCGCATAAGGATGTTGATTTCATTTAATCAACATGGCCTGTGTGGGTATGAGTAAAATGCTATTGGTGTTACACACGTAGTGACACAATAAACAAATTGGCTGGACAAACAATGTGGTTGAATGTGGTGAGTATTGGATGTGGTTGAGTTTACTGTTTTCGGTTTTGTCTGACTACCTGACTACAATTCGACTTAATAGACTGGCAAGTGTTCAGCCTTAATGCATACGACTGTTGGTTGTTCTTGTAAGTGTCAACGCAATACCAAGTGAACAGTATGAAAAAAGACATCAGTAGTAGGTTGCAATATACATTAATCGATTAGACAATAAGGAGTGTGCTTCGACAGCCCGTTAAGTGCTTTTTAAAGCAACCGATATTTTTCACTGTTTACCGTGAGTGATAAGTTTAGAAATGTCTCCCTTTTTTATTTGGGCATCTTATTTTTTCGAATGAACCTGTCTTGCTGTAAACGCTTACAAACTTTTGTGAACTGTCGTTCGCAACCAATGGTTTCCGAATTGGGATCACATTTTTCGAATGATCATAGTAAAACATACCTAACGAGAAATTACTACACACGTGCTAGGCGACCACTTTCACACACGACTTAATTTGAGGTTTCCTACACTGGAATATCTACGTCAATGCTGTGATTGACTGTCCAATTAGGGGAACCATCTAGAATACCAGAAAGTTTTGTACGAATGAAGTGAAACAGCTTGGGAGTCGTCTTTAACATGTTATTGATAAATAGATTGAGAATGACACGGCGTTATGAACAAGTTGTGATACTCTATGTTTCAAACACCTCGGGTGGCCTCCTGAGGAAGGGCTTCAAATTTTGGAGAGGAATAAGTCTGTCTTTTTGGGACACAGCCGTTTTCGAAATTTCACATCAACAACCTATACACATGTACTGACTAAAGGTTCAAATCAGTGTTCTTAAAATAATCACCAAGAATTAAATCTCGTTACCATTATGGTTTTGGGGCGGACAAGATTTGAAGGCAATTTAAATTGAAGATCAACCGACTGTCTAATCTGTCCCCTGGAATTATCACTTGAGTCGTAGATGACCGTGGTAAACGTAAGGCTTAAATTCGTTAATGGCACACACATACAGATCGCGTAACCAAAGGCATCTGTTCTATAGGAGTGCATGAACAAGTCTCAGATTTAGGCAGTGTATCAAAAACGGAACTGAACAACGGGGTCCAGTCTGAACGACCTCCACAATTATGCCTGACTGTAATTACGTTGCTTCTTTTACGGATCATCAGTTAGGCCAATGCCTTACTTTTGAAGGCCAACCCCATATAAGCCAATGTCTGTTTTATAGACAGAAGTTTAATTTTCGAAATTATAGTCCTCTATGTTCATCAGTAAATTTTGCCGGACAGACGGTTGCTGCATTCGTCACTTCAGCTTTAGTCTTATCATTTGCATATATTTGCTCATTTTCCTGCATCAAACTTCTGTTAGTGTCACTTTTCTATTGGAGAGGGACGTACCTAATATGATGAGTATACCGGCCGTTTCAAATCCTTTTCCCGTGAGTAAGTATGAACTCACCGATCTACCCGACAATCTAATGCCACATCGAAAAACGTTATGTGCCCATCCTGATCAGACTTAGGGGTAAAGCTGTGATTAGAACGTGCTGCGTTCGTCACAATTAACAGGCTGTCTAAATCCATAGTCTCTTCGGTTACACTGATGGCATCATCTGCGTACTTCGTGGAGAAATAGCTACTTTTAATATGTCCATGAAACAGAAATTTCCAGACATTATTATTAAGGTCGATGTTTACAGACAGCGCCAAGTTTGTTAAACTCACTGATGAACATTTAGAACTAAAAACACAGAAGGTTATTTTGACATCGGTGGAACAGAGGTTGGTTTACTTGAAGTTGAACTGAGAGAGCGAGGCGTTCGCTAAACGTGTGGCTCATAGAATACGTATCCCAAGTGAAAGGGTGTGGTAAGGGGCACACCGACAAATCACGTCTAAGTGGACACTGGGAGTAGGAAAACTTAGATCAGTTTTGAGTAATTTCCAGTTTGTGATGACCAAACTTTACCGTTATTTAACACGATAATCGATATCACTGTGTAGTTGGCCCACTGATCAGTTAAATCATCAACACATTCCAGGGAGGGTGCAAACGCAGACTTTGCAAGAGAAAATGAAACTTCGAAAGGGACCGACTGAAAAGTCTATGGGAATATGAAAGCTGCGATCAACTGTGGGTGATGTTCAATTTAAATTGAACCAAACGCTTGACTACTTGTCAGAAAATAAAATTACAAAGCCATACGTTACTCCAATAAAATAGCACTCTAGTGAACAATAAACTGTCACTGAACCAACTTGTACATCCTTGAAAACCCCAGCCAGTTGGAGCGCTACACTCCTACTACTTGCATTCACTTTTTCCTTCACTAAAATGAATAAATGTGATCGAGTGTTTGCACTATATACTTATATTAATGTGCTTTGTCGAAGACATGATAGAGTGATTTTAAGCATGCGATCTATACGGATAACACATGTAAGTGGAAGCAATCATATCACGCGGCTTATCAACCACATTATCGTACTGTTCATAAAATATGCACCAACTGGTTGATAACAAACGGGTAGGAAGACATACACAATTTTCGTACAGGTTCATATTGTTGAAAATGTTGTCTGCTTTTCTTTATCAGGATGTCCAACACGATGGACAACGTGTTTGATAAGACTAACTAATGAAGGACACACGAATGGTGGCCTGGATGCTTAGGAAGTAGTCGTCGAGAGACAGACAAACAACTGTCACAGATACGGTCATAACGGTAACAAATTAGTTTTATGATATGAACATTGCCAATGGTTGATCGCAGCTCTCACAGTCTCACCGAGGCTCCAGCCAGTCCCTTTAGAGCCGCGCTTTCATGAGACTCTCGTGTTGACGATTGCGCCGTTAGCTTCACAGTATGCATGAATAGAGTGTATGTGCTAATATCCAGCATATTTGTTGGTGAATACTGTTCAGACAGCCCTACAGCTTCTACAAGAAACACAATAACTGTCCTGTTAATTCCAACCAGTGACCCTGCGACTATGGCTTATATTTGAGCTATAATAAAAAAAACCAATATGCTTCCTGAGCGATATTTTGATCATTGTCTTAATTGATTTGTGTAAGCGGTTTCCGCGACAGTGTACGTCCGTAAACGATCGGCACTTCCAAGCGCGAGCCTGTTAACTACACCTCCAGTTCGTGCCAGCTGAGTGCCAGAAACTACCTTAGTTACTTTTGTCAATCCGCATATATAGCATGTTGTGAAAATGCACTACCTCACTGGCTGTTCCTTCTCCTTTTCTACACTATTTTAGACTACTATCAATGGGTACCGTTCATGCTTGGTCTTCAATGCATGCTGTTCTACATTCCACGGGTGATTTGGCAAGTGATTTGTTGTAATCGTGCTGGTACCGACATTGAACATCTTGTGTTGGTCGCCTACCAGGCTAGCAATTCTAAACCAGACGAAAGAAAACAGCTAGTCTCACACGTGGTCTCATCACTAAAAGAAATGCTCTATCAGCATCGGGAATATCGAGACGGCAAACTAGTTGAAGCAAAAAATCGTGTGTTCGACGCATGCGGTCTGCTTGTTGTGAGTAAACGTCTGGGTACTTGGCTTGCTTTCACATATTTCATTGTGAAAGTTGGTTATCTCAGTAATGCAGTGGGTCAGTTATACCTCATGAAAAGATTTTTGGGATTCAATGCCAGTCTCACCAATTTTGGAATGGAAATGACCCACTTCATGATGACTGGACGTAATTGGGAACAGACGAGGATTTTTCCTCGGATTAGTTTTTGTTACATGGCTGATCTGCGTCACTTAGGGTCCACCAATCGCTATGTGGCACAGTGTGTGTTACCTGTGAACATGCTGAATGAAAAATTGTACATTTTTCTGTGGTACTGGACTGCTATGGTGTCCATATGCACGGCCTTAAGTATTCCGCTGTGGATGTTACGATTAACGATTTTCAAGAACCGAGTACATTTTGTGAAAAAGTTTTTACGCATCAATGAACAGTTTCAGAAAACCGACAAAACTTTACTGAAACAATTCACTGAACAGTTTTTGCGTCATGATGGCATTTTCTTACTCCGAATGATCTCAATGAATGCAGGAGATGTGATTACTTCGGAAGTGATTTCAGAATTGTGGAGAAACTATTGTGCTCAAGAATGTTTGTCACAACCGGTACAATTGCCAACGGCAAATACAGCCGAATCAAAATTGAACGAGACCAATCCACCAAACTGTTCGACTTTAGTTTTGCCTCCGTTTGCTTCACCGGCGGCGACATTATCACAGCTTAACCCAACACTGGAAAAAGTTGGAGATGGGAAATCTTCATTCGTCTGATCTTTGTGAGCAGGTCAGTGTGTTTCAATGCCTTCACCTAATATGTCAACCCCGAATATGGAAAAAAATGACTCCATGTAAAGTCGTTTGTCAATAAATCTCTGACATACCAAAGACTGTTCTCATTACTCATAAACTGCTATTGAATAAGTGTGCTGAATTGTGTGGCTGTTTATCACAAAACATTCGTATATATTAGTGACCCGAAGACAACCGGATGTTGCTTTCCTCGTGGCATGGTTTATATTAAAGTTTCGTTGCAGAGTTCAACCGGATATGCTTGTATTTATTCAGTTATAGACCTTTCAATCATACAGGCCTACATCCAGATTTCGTGCGCTCGATTAATGAGCATGAGCTTTTAGACCAAGTATTCTTTTACATGATCAAGTTTAACTTGGAAATTACTGGTGCATACTTCACGAAGTTACAATGTTTGGCCGGATGTGTGTGTATAATAAGGCAATCTGTTTTAGGTACTGCAGATTTTCTATAAATCATCTTTTAAAAATTAATTACTGATAAGTAGTTTGGCAGATTTGATAATTTAAAAGAGATCCATTTGCGAAAAATCTGGACTTCAGCTGGATTCGAACCAGCGACAAAAATACCATGCCCAAAAGCGGCAAGCAATCTACCAGCTGAACTGCAAAAAATATGGCATCATTTAATAACACATCCCCTTGCAGTGTGTTGTAAAAAACTATCGTTTTGACGCATTCTCGAGCGAAATCACCGGACACCAATGAATATCCAAGAAGCCGGAATCGCTGTATTTTTTACGACGCACTTTTGGATGACACTAATTTACCGAATCAGTTGTTTTGCTGGAGGAAAATTCATGGTCTTATATCGCGCAATTTGCCGATTAATTTAATCATTCATTTAGTCTGGAGTTCCTGAGTAAGTGAGTAACGGTAGCATTGTGTTGTTCTCACGAGTATGGTCTATGCTTTGGTCAGTACTGTCTAACTCCGACACAGCTTAATGAACGTGAACCACTTTGGTAGAATCGATTGGATTCGACTTTTGCTGCCAAGGTAAATGGGCGTTCCCCAGCGAAACCTGCGGCACAGATCGACTAACCAAAGGTCTAGACTTAGAGGACACCTGTCGCATGGCCGTCTTTGATCCTCTAATTCGTCCAACTGGACAGACAAACACAGTTACTTCCTCTCAATCCAGCCTCTGTTGCTTGCTTGTTTGCATGTATCGGCGATGCAGCCACATTTTCCTGAGTAAAGCGTGCGCTCGGACACTACTGCAGAGTCACTCATCTAATGATCGTTCGTCCCTAGGCCTTCATGTGCAACAGTCCTTTGTCCCCACGCCAAACAGTTTGCTACACATTACAATGGTTAGGTAGTTGCTTGGTTGAGTTGACCAAAGGCTCCGTTCCTGTCCCGACCTTGTCTGGCGAGCCACAAGTGGCTAGTTGGTCTACAACCCCCGGTTGGTTTGCAAATTCTCGCACACGCTCAATTCATCACCATTTCTTCCGGTGGCCACACGATCAATTCCTACCCAAAATCTTGCCTTCCAGCCAGATAAGTAAAATGAACAAGCAAATTTCACATATATTTTTCATCTCCTGGATTTCAGCACGCACTCGTGCCGAACGGAATACTGCTCAAAAGTGGTCGTTGAGTCTACCGGTGGCTGGCTGGACTATTGCCTTTATAAGCAAACTCAAAAACATGTAGGTTAAGCATAATGGGAACGAGATGCATCAGTTTTGTCAGACAATAATCGTCATGACACATTGCAATATGTTCGAAGCCTTTCATAAAATGTTACTTAATCACTTCACAGTTAACGTACTTTACGTATCCCCTCGTATCTAAGTAGTCTTCAGTTAACTAAATACATCTGTCTGGGGATAATTGCAATGGCCTTCGAGGAGCTCTAAGCCTGAGACCAGGGGGCTTCCCATTAATTTTAGCGCCGTCTTCCCCCACGTTAGATTACAATAACTATATCAAACTTAAAAGCGGCCTCAAAAAGGATATAAATACGACATTGTCACATGAACAGACGCCAAATAAAGTCCAGGCAAACGACTGTGCATTCGAGATGAGGGAGTAAGGTATCCGAAAACCGTTAGTCTAAAATGAAGGTTCAATTTTAACGTGAATTCTGACGAGGAGCAAAGTGGCCTCACCTTCAGGATTAAGTTTGAGACTACATGGAAACAGATCCCAGGTAAACCTGCTAGTGAATTTATCTGTTCGAATGTAGTGTTCAACAATCTCCACAGAGATATTGATTATTCTATTTTACTTGAACAGAACAACAAATATATATTGGCAGAGCATTGTGGAAGTGTGAAGCTCACCTAACCCCCAATTCTATACACTCGGTTGCTCCGTCAGACTTCAACTACGAAATATTCCAGCCTTTGAAGAAACTTTCGAATCTAGTCACCTGATCGAGGTGGCGTCGAAAAACGGTTCATTCTGCAACAATATGTCCATATTTGATGCGGAGCCTTTACAAACTTCTTCATGAGACTTCCAGTTAAAAAACAATACAATCTAGTCAAGAAGATGGTCTCACTCACGTCGGATGCTTTGGAAGCATAATCACTCATAATGCATCCTGTCTCGATATAACTTGTAATATAAAGGAAAACGTCATGAGATATACGCAACAAATTGGGTGCGAATGAAATCTAGCAGTTCGGGCGTCATGCCTAACTGGAGTTAAATAAACGGATTGCCAGCGCCTTGTGCCACTCCGGATGGCCTTCCTAAAAATCATATTAACAAAGGAGCAGAAGTCAAGTTGGGTCTGTTGTGGTTAGACCACACTGCATTGTTTCTGAACGAAGTGGCGGAATTCTTTGTTTACTAGGTGTAACTGAGACTGATGTAGATGAGTTGTGACTATGTCTGGTGCTGCTTAGCAATCCAAGCCATAATGTAGATAGAGGTTAGATGTCAATGCACTTGACGCATGAGTGTTGGGTGCAAATGGTAGGGGCTACAGCATAGCATCACTTCACATAGGCAGACAGATCTAAATGAATCATTCGAGATTGACCAAAGCATATGTTTTGAATTTATGACCGTGCATCTGGTGTGATAGCGAGACCTTTATCTAACTTCTGAAGTTGGCATGCCTCTTTTGAAGAGAACCGCTTGTATCAGTTGTTTTCTGTAACATCTATTTTCAACTGTCCACTTGTTTGTCCTATGTAACTGGCGTTGCAACCAACATATTTGTTTTGTAAGCGCAGTCTTTCAGGCAGCCCTTATTTACAACGCAATTGGGAACGTATCGACTAATAAAAACCGAAACGATCTGATCACTTCAGTGTAATGCGTACTGCGTGCACGAAGTCAAATCGCAGTGCCCTTGATAAAAAGGATAGTGCCTGATATTCAGGCAAGTGCCACTATCACCTTAACTGGGGACGATAACGACATGGTAAACCACAGACAGAGGTTTCTAAAAGACGACCTGAAAGAAGTCATCTCAATCCCCAACACTTTCAGGTTTTTATCTACTGTTGCATTCCCTCCCAGTAGAACTGAAAATCAGACTGAAGTAGTTTCGGAAACTTGGAAGAACCAAAACTGACTGTATTTCGTCAAAATCGTCGACGACGTTTGCTAACTAGCGTTTTCAAAGGCTTGCTGCAAATTAGTCAACCTTCCTCACCTCAGCAGAACCCTTCTACTGTATTATGCATTTCAAACACATTTTACACAAACACTTCTTTTCCTGAGGGGCTTCCGTGACCCGAAAGAGAATCATAATTAAGACTTGTCAAACTGTCAGGTATTATTTTTTTTAATCAGAAATACCTTCAGTTGTACTTAAAGCAGCATGAATATTTTGAATACAGAAGAAGTGAAGGTTAATTGTTGACCAGGCGCCTAAAGCTTAGTCAGCTACGCTTTGATTTGGAAAGGTACATGCCAAATTAGTGTTGTTCACATGATTTTTACACAGGCACATATTAGCACCTGTTACTGAGTGTAAGCTACCTCCAACACAGTTCTCACAACTTTAGCTCATGAGGGATGTTAGTCAGTCCGATCTAGGCTATGATTCCATGTTGGATTTTGAGCATTTTAGTCTTGGTGTGCAATTTTCAACGCCAAATTAACAAACTTTGAAGAGTGTTGCACACATGAGGACCTCACAAGAACCAGCCGAGCTGGACTATATCTTAACTAGTTTTTTCAGATGTAAGAAATGACGTTTGTATCGACGCTCCACTCAGTCACAGCAGCCACGGATTCAGCACTTCCGGCATGTATTAAATTGTTGTTAATCTTCTCTATAGACGGTTATATTAGAAACAAACAAAGGCTAACTAAGAAGACCTAACAAGTGAACCGCGTTAAATTGTCCGACCAGACACTGTAACCGGCTTGTAATTAGGCGAGCGCTAAAAAGTGATGACATTCGTTGTAAATGAAGCTGTCATTATGTGTGTATTTGAAAATGCACCAAAACCATTCGGAAAGCGAACTCCTGTTAGGCGATGTACAACGAAACTGTAAAACATGTCAACGAGAGGTTACTTGGTAATCAACAGTCGATTGTTGTTAGTTTCTTAGCCAAGCAACAGGCGCAGCTCGTTCATTGGCTCTGATCTGGTTTCCCGAAAGAGACCGAGGAACTACGGAGGGTAACAACAATATTTGGCGAATTATTTAGTCATTCAGTTTATCAGGGTAGATTTCCAAAGGTCTGGGTGGCATACTCCATAACTCAGTTTTTCAATAGACATGTTCAAAACTAGTCTGCCAATGGCAGGTCATCTGTCGTGTTGTTCATTGTCCCAAAAGTTCCGGAAAGTACATTCTACCTTCATTTGATGACTCACTTTTGCCCCCTGTTTTACCGTCTGACAATCAACCGAGATCCCCATACGAGATTTTGACACCTAGCAAAGTTGCCTGATGCCAACAGACAGTGGACTAACGCGGCTGATGACAGAATGCCAGTAGCAATTCTATTTCTGACTTTCCACAAAGCTGTCAAAAGAAACAAGCGTGCAATTCTATGTAGTAAAGATCGTTGCAAGATGTCGGTGGACGTTTCTTGGGTCGTAAATTAACTCATTGTGAAATACCACCCCAGAAGAGGATATGCGCTTATGGTTAACTCCACCAAAAACGAAACCCTTGTTTACTGTAAACTTACGAGGTGGGCCAGCCAAAAGACGTATCTGAATGCGAAGGCTGCGAACTAACGTGAATGGTGTTCAAATGAAATAAACTGAATTTCCGAGATTCAGTGGATAATCTCCAAGAGATAAATCAAAGTGAAGCTTAATGGGCAACGTTCTGACTGGTGTGTGAAATCTGACGGTGTACTTTAAACATCTATTCTGAGTAGCTGTCATTCGTCCTGGATAAACCAAAGCTGATAAGATCGGCTGCGTGCTGTTGACATGAAAATGTAGCTGATAGTGAATAGTAATGTGAAGAGGAAAAGCTTTCAACTGACCTTGACAATTTGGTTAGTTGACCCACACCTCACCTGCTTTCATTTAACTGTTCCAAATATAAGGTGACGCATATTGGTTCCCCTTCTCAAGTGGTCACCTTTTAGCTGGGTACACGCTGGCTACCATTATCCGCAGGCGAAACCTAGAAAGAATCATTTCAAAGGATCCCAGCCTGTCCCCCAAGTGCAATGTTGTATTGGCGAAGAAAGCCAGCATGGTTCTGGAGATGCTACAGTAACCTTTTTGAGTAACTTTTGGACAGTATCTTCTTGATGTTTACTTATGTGACCTCACCTACAATCTGGTGGTTAAGACTATCGGCCATTCTTCATGGAAGACAATCACCTGAAAGCGTTTATAATAGGACTGCAGACTCTAGTTTAAGTTCTCTTTCAGCTTCTTGTACAGAAAGATTGTTTAACTTCAGTCATGTACAGTCGAAAAGCCACAGAAGATCTTATTTTTGCACATACATTGTTACATCAACCATCATATTCTCTGAAGCACATTAAATCTGACTCCTTGGTTCCGATTTCACTTTTTCACATCACAACACTAGGCGAATCGTCTGCAACGCGAACGTTGTTCGTTGAATGGTAAAATAAGCCCAACCTGAAGCATCCTGCGAGGACTTGATGCAAACATTCTCGATGCTAGTCCCGGTTGAGTCTGACGTTTAACTGTATTGTCAGGAATTTGTCATCCGTTGTTTTGTGTGTGGTCACCAGTAACTGGGTAATAGTTTTCTTTGTGTGTTCCAATTCTACCTTAATTAGTATGGTTGTTCCTGTATTTTTGATCGTCCCAAGGGCTGAAAAAGCAACCTTCACTCTGTATTTTCTCTATAACTTTTAACGCAGAGTCAGCTACACTTGACTATTGCGAACTCCATCCTTGTACAAGTTTGTTAGGATAAAGGTACCCAAAACGGTTTTTAGGCCTTCATTTTCTGCACTGGGTTTATCAGTTCCCATCAGGAAAACTTGCATTTTGAAGAACCGTGTAACTACGAAAACACTAACTAAGAAAACACTATCAGGTAACGTTTATATTTCAATATATTTAGTCGGATAAACAAAGAATGAATGTAAACGACGGAACGGCCGTGTAATGCCCAATGTTTCCAACCTTCAGCTCAGTTTTTGATGTGGTTAATTCTTTCATTTGCCGGATGAATAGCGTTCCCTTATATCTCACGGCCGTGCGCTTCTCAGTACGTTTTGCACAATCGAAACTCCAAGTTGTTAGCTTTCTGTGAAACGATGCTTATCCGAACTTACCAGCCGACGTTGTGTACACAAAAGTGGTTGAAACAACCTATCGGGTTGCCATGGTCGTGATTACATAATAATTGGTGTGTTTGTAGGCGTGTCTAGTTCCCTATTAGTCTTTACTTATATGATGTATATAACTGGCGCGTTTTACGTTTGCGACTGATGAAGTGACTGAAGAAGTGGTTAAATAGAACTCGGTGTTTCTAATAGCTATATGTGAATCGACCAGTTAAATTTTATTCGTCCACGTAAACCCCGAAACCATACAGACACAAATGATTGTTGTCTGAAAGACAGGCACCATTCACTACTTGCCAGAATCCAAAGGTAAACTGATTTCTTTTTCCCATTTGAAATTGGAGGCAATACGTTGGGCTTTACTGCTTCTTCCGACGAATCTCTGACATCACCCTGTGAAACAAAACCCGGAAATATAGTGCTTCGATGTAACTTTATATCTAATCCTCAGCCGAGTGTATTTGACAGCATGAAACAAAATGCAGCGGCACATTACAAACCTGAAACTTGAAGTTACTATCAAGTACACGGTCAAAAGCAACCCAGAAATTCAACGGTTGGGTAGTAGGGGATATGAATTTTCATATAGATTTAACATCATGCACAACTGATCGCAGCTGTCGCATTCCAATAGACTGTCCAGTCGGCCCCTTTCGAACAGCAGAAGCAATAGACTCGAGTTTAGCTCTCATTAAAGCCAGTCAGTAGTGCATATTCTTGCCACTGCCGGGACTAGAACTCCGGCCACGCTGTCCATGAGGCAACCGTGTTTACCACTGCGTCGTTGACCTCACATTAGGCATGACCGAATTATTACATGTGAACGCTCAACCACTTTCGGTTGTGAGTAACCATCAGGTATCAAATACCGCTCAACAAGTCAATAATTCCTGTGATTTTAACTTGGAGAGAAGTCCTAATCAAGGGGTCATCGACTGGAGTTAACAGACAGTAACTGCGTCTCCTCTCGAGGCGATTGGGTAACCTGATCACTACTCACAAGCGAAAGTGGTTGAGTGTTAACATATGATAATTCGGTCGTGCCTAATGTGAGGTCAATGGCGCAGTGGTAAACACTACTGACTGGCTTTAATGAGAGCTAAACTCGAGTCTATTGCTTCTGCTGTTCGAAAGGGGCCGACTGGAACGTCTATGGGAAAGCGACAACTGCGATCAGTTGTGGGTGATGTTCAATTTGAAAGAAACCAAATCCCCTACTACTCACCAGTAATCAAATATCGCTCAACAAGTCAATGATTTCTGTGATTTCAACTTGGAAAGAAGTCCTAGTCGAGGGGTCATCGATTGGAGTTAACAGACAGAAACTGTCTCCTCTCGAGGCGATTGGGCAACCTGATCATTACTCACATGCAAAAGTGGTTGAGCGCTCACATACGATAATTCGGTCGTGTTCAATGAGAGGTCAGTGACGCAGTGGTAATCGCGGTTGCCTCATGAACAGCGTGGCCGGAGTTCTAGTCCCGGTCAGCGTGGCAAGGATATGCACTACTGACGAGCTCTAATGAGAGAGAAACTCGAGTCTAGTGCTTCTGTTGTTCGAAAGGGGCCGACTGGAACGTCTATGAGAATGCAACAGCTGCGATCAATTGTGCATGATGTTAAATTTACATGGAGTTCGACTGTGTTGACAGAGCATTTTGTGTTTATTCATACCTAATTTGTAAGTGTTTACAAGCAAAATGTGGAATCCGATTAACCTGGCACTTAATGCTTTCCAATTTATGTAAACAAACTAATCAGTTGTTACTTCCGAAACAATCTCATTTTGAGACATGTGGCGATTTTATTTGCAATTGGGTACCAAACGATGCTCCACATGGCCTTGACTCCAGAATTTTAGCACTGTGCGGTTTCAAAAAGTAAACCGTTATCTCTGCAAGTTCATTTCCTGCAGTGAAGTTTAACTTTGTGGGCTGATATTACTGGCTAACGAACACCTGAATAGCTCAAGTTCCAAATCCTTAACCACATACTCACCTGCAGTGATACACTGCTGCCGCTTATTTTGCAAGCCGTATTCCACGGAGACATGAGCCTTCCCACTTACTGGATCGACAGATAAGGCACTTAGGAATGGGTTCAAAGAACGCCTGAGTGATCATTGCCAGATTATTTATCTTTGTTTATTCAAAGAAAAACAGTAATTAACGTAAACGTTCCAGAAAATATCCTTTAGTTTCGTTGGATTACTTATTTTTGGTTTCTTATGAGTATCAGGCTCACTCACTTGAGTACCGTTCGGAAATATCTGGTAGTAGACCATATTTAGCTTGAGCACCTACTATGGAAGCAATTATACCCATTCCTCACAAAAGCCTATCTGTTTTACTTCGTCAAAGCTCCATTTTATTACTCTCAAGGAGATGTAATTTTCCCCTTCTTACCTTATTTTATATTTCATTTGCATTCCGAGAATAGACACTCTAATAGAGTAATTGCGAATAATTCATTATTCCATTTTCAATACTGTGTCGGTCGCAGTTTCGTGCATTAACATATTGTGGGAGAATTCTTTGACTTTTATCATGAATTTATGAGAAGTTCACAAATAAAAACTCAGTACTGAAGACCAATGGCTCGAGGTGGCTTCGTCATCGGGAACAGACAACAGTAGGTAACATTTTAAGGGAATATAAACGGACAGTGTAATTACACTTATTGACAAACAGTGTGGAGCTTATATTCAATTTGGAAATGCCTGTCCGTAACGGATGAGTGATTCGTTTATTCACAGTTATGTGCATTTGGTGGACGCACTGGAGTTCGATGAAACTATGCTCATCCATTGGACACACACCGTTTTCGATAGTGATGTATACTGCCATTAAACTATCACCACACAACAATTACCATTGTAGCTTGTTAATCTGTTAGGATTAAATGTTCGTTAGAATTCTGCTTTTCTGTTCACCGAGAGCTGCATGGCTTGCAAAGCCAATCAACCAAAACTTTCACTAGAATGTGCTTGGAACCAAATTCACCCTACATATATATCACTTAAAACGTAGATTTGACAGGTCATATATGAAGCTACCCATTAGTGGTGCAATGTTTGCTATCCATGGTGAATTGAGCATATTGCGGCATTAGATCTCTGCTAGTGCTTGAGCACAACAAACAAGCAGTATAGCCAGCACGAGCACGTCCCCGTGTCGAAATTCAAACTTCGGTGACCGAAATCTCTCAGGAGTCCTTTTAGTCAGCGCTCACACACAGTGACTCCGTGTCTACACTCTCTCTTTATCTGATTCGTTTTGAATAAACAGACCTATAGTTAAGTCAAACGGGCCGTATTTGCTTAGACGTGTCACTACTTATGTCGTCTAAGTAGACGATCTTTCTTCCGAATTTCTGTTCACTTTCAGGAAGTAATCCGTTCAGAATGAGCGGAGTGGATTTCATCAGTCTATACAACAAATACTGTTTGACCTCCTTGATCGGTGTTGATGACTGGGTCGATCGCCTGAGCTACATCTACTCCTACATACTGTTGCTCGGATTCGCAATATTGGTTACTACTAAGACCTATCTGTTCCGACCTATAGCTTGTCACATGCCAACTGCACCACAAGGTGCTAATTTCAAGAATTATGTGGAGTCTGCTTGCTGGATCCTCGGAACCATCCCCATTAGAGCAAATGAACCTATACCACAGACCGAAGAGGAATTCGAACAATTATCTAAAGAGAGACGAATCAGTGAGTTGGAACAATTGAACTTAACACTTTATGAAATCATTTGATATGTTTACATTTGCATTATAATTTATATTACACCCCAGGTCAATCATAGGTCTCGCACACATTTGGGGTTTTATTGGTGCACTTCAGAATAATTTCACGGATTCCGGCTTCGTTCTCTTTTTAGCTCATTGGTTTTGCTCGTATAGCATTCTTTTCTAGTGAAACTACTGACAAGATCGATTAAAGTGGTCTCTTATTGAAAATCCTGGTGCATAAATCGATTGCATACAAGACACCAACGAGAACTATGTTTCAGTACTTAAAATAGTTTTTTTTTGGACCAGTAAAACAATTTAGGTCCTTCTCTAGAAAACATGAAGTTCGTAATGTATTTTGGAAAACGTTTTTGTCGATGTCAGGTTTAAGTAACTGTTTAATACATTTTCACTATGTATTGTATTACCTCTGATAGAGTAACCGGCAGTTTTGTCGCGGCAACTCTATCTGTTTTACATGCCCTTGAAGTGTCTACATCAACTCCTGCCCGTTCATTCATTTGACTTTGTGATGCTCCGAACTGCTGGTCTTTTTGCAACTATATCACTTCAGTTTTAAAATGCTCTATTTGCATCTATCCTCTTCCAGGTAGTCAATAAGCGATATACGTAATCTCTCACATATGGTCATTGCTCAACCTTTTTATAAATTGGAACGTTTTGCTTACGATGATTCGACGTTTTGCCTCAATTAACTTTCATCCGTTAACTGACATCCTTTGTTTACTATGTATTTCATGTTTTGTGGGAATCATATATAAGTTTTCCAGTTCTAAGCTTTACTAACTTACTGGCTAGCACATAGCGGGTGTGACCGGAGGCATCCGTAGTTGATTACTGCTAAGAATCGCTGCAGGATTACACATAGTTAATCAAGAAGGGTTAGGGGATGTATTTGGTATATAAAATGTAATTAGGGCGCCGACTACCCATAAGACCAGGGCAGGTGATTAGGGAAAACTGCAAGCAGTGTCTTCGACTGACCACTGCTTTGCTACAGGATTTGTCTGTGTAAAACCAGCTACGCATTGAGTTCAACGGCGTTGGATAACTTGAGCTGTCTACAGAACCAATGTGTGGATGACTTCTTCTGTAATGAAATATGAAGGAGGATTAACAAGAACGTACTGGTATATACTATGACCTGACTAGTAAAAATGAAATCGAACCAGGATGAACTGTGTTCAAATATGAGGGTGGTTTGTCATACAGAAACTTTGCCGGACCGGACGAAAGTGCTATTATTTTGGGTTGTCTTTTGGATAATATAACGCTTAGGGGGACAGAATACCGGAGTTCAAAGCTGGCTTTTGTACCCGAGAGACGCATAAGTAAACCATTACTCGAACGAGTTCGCGATAGCTATGACAAAATCGTCAGGTTTGAGCGCTGAGCCACGTCCTTTTACAGTAATAAGTCGTTTTCCACCCTATCTCGAGAGAAGATCCAGTAATTAATTTGTCTCTTTCAACGTATAGTTCCGAGAATACTTCCAAGTCTAGCTATCGTCACTGGCTCTGATAGACCTGTCGAATGATAATGTGTGAACTTTTGTTAAGTTAAAAACCATTCACAATAGAAAGCGGTTTGCATCCTGGAGAATGTTTCAACCGGCGTACATTAGTTGAAACCTGTGTTGAAACGGAATAAAATAGTGTTATCCACTTCGAAATTTGATTGCCAACGTGAATGATGTGGAACATAAATTAAATTTGTATGGCCGTCTAAAATGGTCTTCTGTTTGATCCTCAATAATAAAGTTACTGTGTGTGTGGTCAGTTCAGGTGTGAAGTCCGTAGACCTGCTGTAGTTCGACGACAGTGATTCGACCAAAGCATTTCATACCTAAACTTTAGGTTATATAAACCAAGCGTCACCCCCAGTAAAGCTAGTAAATTCGCATTCACGTACACTTTTAACTCCTTTCGGAAGGAATCCACAAAATCTCTTTTAGATACAACTAGAGCCACTCCTCGGCAAAATCCTTGCTGGACTATCACTCGAATTCCGCCTATCCGCCTAATTCACATTGTAGCCGTACTCATATGGGGCACTGCAGAATTATAACGTACAAATGTTCCGCTACAGTAACACTAACAATGCTAAGGATGTCCCCATGACCTGAAGGAAAGACACAGTGACTGTTTTTTCAGCCTTTACCAATGACTCTTCAGTTTTGACTTATCACCCAATCAAAACCCCTACTTTCTCTCAGAAGTTCTGTGAAGATCTCACAAACATAACTTTCCATTTGCTGCATTTATAACATGAGCACGTTTTGTTAGACCATGCAATTTTCTGAGCACACTCAGTGTTGTAACTCAAGCAACATCCGGTTTCTCCCCAGTTATAGGCCGTAGGACGTACAGTTCATGTAATACCGTGTTTTTCGAAAACATCAATAGTGCTGAGTTTTCACATTTCACATCTGTCCCAAAGTTAGTAGCAAGACTGAGAAAACCATAACCTCCTCAATACCATCAGGGCACAACTTGATGGTGAGTTGTTCATAAGTAAAGTTATTTCATATAAATACTAAATTTATCTACCACATATGACATTGAAACTGGTGCCGCACCCTTGCATACGCACATCTCCAATCGAGGAAAAAATGCAGCAAAACTGTAACAGTTTACCAACACAGACTGCCATCTGCGAAGCATGACGTATTGTCTTCAACGATAATCACCTGTTCAATCCACTGTTCAACGGTGAATTTGGCAGCCCCTGTAATTGTGTAACTGGACTTTACGTTGTTCGTGGCGCACCCAATTATGGTCTCTTAAGTAGACTATCAATACATGATTGGGAGTTAGTATACACAACTGCTCGAATTTTAACACTGAAAAATCTTGCACTCCTTGCCATTTTATCATTTTACAGTTGCACCGATCTCATAACATTAATTTATCTGTATCCGGGTAGAATGTAACGGCTTACAACTATGTATTGTAATACGTTCGTATTTTCTTTCTCGATAAATCTGTAAGGGTCACCATGCAGCAAGCACAACGATAAATAGCGGCTGACCTACGACTATCGACCATGTGTGTACTATAATCACTAACAAGCACATAGTTTGTCACTGGCATCACGAGTACCAACGTGCACTATAACGCTTCGTGATATGATGTGCTGCCAAAAGCCAGGGTTCATCATTCGGTGAGAAAAATTCAACCTGCCTGGTGGTGGGAACCAGCATTTCTAACCACGAGAAAGAGATAGGCTACAAAACAAACCTAGTTAAGTCTAGTGGAATCACGTGCTGTACACACCACTGTAGTCAAATTGCCCGGCGCGTCTCGCTCAGGAAGTAAGTATGAACAAACAGTTAACTTGGATGTGATTGAATACTGAGTAAAGACAACGGTTAAGTCAAAACGGAACGCTGGCCACATCGATGACACCATACATATGGGGAACTTTTCTTGTAAAGTTCGGTACAGGTTACGGTGTGATGCACATTGTAGGCTAGTCGCAAGATGAATAATTCAAGATTTTAAATGGGTAGCCTAGATCGTAGGGAGGCAAATAAAACATACTTTCTTTAAAAGTAAACATGACCTCCAAGTTTTTAAGTGTAATCGTGCAAGTTCGTTTGTGGAAAAAGCAAAGGTATGTCCGAAGGCGACGTGAAAGTTTCATGTTCAGTCTGTCTAAAATGTTGGATAAGTATGTCATCAACATTTGTCATGTATAAACGATTTGGAAAAGATTGTTCTGCTCACTGGTTAAATTGAATTCGACGTGATTATTTGAAGATCACATTTATGTCTACAACATTAATAATAATAGTATCAACAGTAATATATCGAAATGTTCTCTATTCTGTCTCCAGATCGCTAAATCACAGGTTTATCATCTTCATCAACAAAATTATGAGTTTGTGCACACTGTTCTTATTAGCCGGGTCGAAAACTAAAATTGTCTCTCGAGTGCACAATTGTCTCCTTATGTTTCTATGTCAACAAACTATCCGAAGTTTAATCGATTCCGTTGTTCACCAGCTTGTTAGCTAAAGTGCAGTTGACAGTACTAGTAAGCCTCAAGGTCATGTACGCATAAACAAGGTCAGCTGGATTTCCTGGTAGCAAATGCAAGTTAGGTTGTCATGTTTTATGTAGTGAACTCCGTTTCGTACGGACAATTTTGTAACATTAATGCGCTTATCAAAAAGGTAGTCAGTAGTTTTCAAAGGTGCACCATCAACACGTTTATTAATGCCGTATATAGCTAAGTACCTTTTATCAGCAAAGTACGAAACGCATCGCAATTTTTCCAAATGCGTTTCCCACCTTGTTGAATAGTATGTAGTCACTAAAACATCCGTTTGTTCCAGTAAAAAAGTGCTGGAGTTGCCAACAAGATGTAGGTGGAAACCGTAGACAGTGGCAACGCTCGAACACTTATATAAGATCTGGATGATGTGTTTCACTGATGCACTTTGGAAAAGTACCGAGATTCATCGATGTTTTAAAAGTTTGGACGTTAACTGTAACAACCATTTGTATTGCTTGATTTTATTGCTACAGAAATTGGACACTGACGTTTCACGTTCATCCTTCGATGTATCAACTGTATAACAAGTCGAGATGGTGGTTTCTATCAACCGTTCATCCGTCCTTCTTCCACTGTCATAAATATACGGTGGTGTACGATATTCAAAGCTGTCCTTGTGCCCCTTGTAGACTATTCTGCTTGAGGGTCAACACTAATACATTTCTAGGGCGTATTCTCATAGTACTGTTTGGTCAAATGCAGGTTGGTTGTGGGCTTAAAGTGAGACAAACAGTCTATTCGTGAACTCGGTTTACAAGGTGAAGTGTCTCAGACGAGAGTATAAAGACTTTGAGCATTGAACGTTCATTGCTATCATGATCACATGATATATACCCGTTATTTTAACATTCTCTATTACTATTTGTGACGTTTCAGCTTAAATCTTTTTTCATTTTTTGCAGATTTCTGTACTATTAGGCTCCTGAACTTGTCGAAATTTAAGTCTGTCTATTTTTACTGCGTAGTTTAAATTATTTTACCACTCATTCAGCAGAGTGGACATAAACTGTATCCAAAGATACATTACGCACCACTCAGCAGCAGTTTAAATAAAGTCTCCCTACTTGCACGCCTGAATGTCCGTCACCCCAGGGCCTCCGTGCGCATTGTTGACTTAACGGTCATTTCAAATTCAGTCAGTGTGCACTTAGTAGTTTCGATCGTGCCGTACACTACCTGTTACTGTGACCTTCGATACACTAACTGGTCCCACGCTCTTAAACCTTGCAACGGTATTCACCTCCAGATCTGCAGAAAAGTAACCATCTAACAAGGACATTCACTTTAGGGAAATTTTACTTGTATGTCTGCTTAAATATAAGCTGCTGACATCATCTTACTTTCTACTGAATAAGTTCGGTCCCTCTTTCCCGCAGATTTAGATCGGTTGTAATGAGAGGATAGACTAATCGCCATTTGCCTAACGACTCTATACCGACAAACTGTCACGTGTTTTGAAAAGCATTGTATGAACTTTTGCCATTTGTTGCGGTGTGCACCACTGTTCGCAGCGAGTAAATTTAAATGAGATACTACAGGTTTTCGTGATACTCATTATGGAACGATTTCTAGAAAGCGCTAAATTTTCGAGGGTTGATATATACACAGAGCTGCTCAGGAGAATCAAGCTACAAAAGCTACGAAACCGATCTGAAACGTTACTCCTTTCCAGAAATAATCAAAACTGGTTGATCAATGTGGCGTGAAAACAGTTAGCCCGAAGATTTCCTTTGCCGGGCACACGGTTATCCACAATCGAGGGAGTTGTTACCAAAAGGAGCGTCTTCCACAAGGAAAAAGAATCAACTCGCAACATAGAAGCAGCATCTGCTGAAATGTATAGAAAATGCCTACTCTGCAACTAAGCTTTGTAGACCAGTAAGTATATGGCTTGTCGTAGTTTAGTTTACGCTGGTTCACGTGCTTCATTGCGGATACTATCCAAAAGGAACGTTGAATGTTGTTTGGAGTCTCTCAGTAAATGCACCGTTGGCTCGGTCATCGGTACAGTTTGGCTGGTGAACAGTCAAGCCACTGAAGTTAAACACGCTTCTACATTGCTTTTGTACTACCCATGGTGTATCTTAGAGACCTCAGATAGATAATTTTGTCCTTTTCGTAAATTGTCAGCATCAACTCTGTACGACGCAAATAGTGTAAACAAGCAGTGATCATTAAACCCTCAAGTTTTCATCAAAAATCACTCAGGTAACAAAACTTTTTGTTCGTGTTTCCTGTATTTCTTTCAAATTAACCATAACCTACCCCTTGAATCACTAAATGATTTCCGTGAATGTATCATTAGAAGAAACGCAAAGCAAACAAGTTCGTTTTCGGCGTTTTCCACGTGTTTCTTCTCTGAGGTGGGCATATTCAAAGTATTGAAACGAATGTGTTATTCACTCATGCCATGGATTAACAGTAGGAACGGTCTACCCTGTTAGGTCGAATTGTGTTTAAGTACAGTTTGCTTGAATAACCCATCTACTAATCACTTTACCACACTTCAGTTGATTATTTATTATTAGCATAGCTCAGTTGGCCAATTAAGATCGTACACATTTTCTAATAGATCAACACAGTCTGCATGAGAATTATAATACTAGAAGTTTTATCATCAAAATCGAAACAATTTTGCAAAAATCGATACGGCTTTATTCATGGGAGAGTGAAAAGTGGCCACAGTTAGTGTGAATACCTGTTTATCACAATATGGCTTACTAGGATATCGTACAATAAGAACGTCTAAAATAAGACCACTTCAGTGTTATATGACTTCCAGTTTTGGTGCCACTATCTGAAGCTAACGGCATGTATAGCCTCCCTTTTTGTTTCGAGTACTGATATAACTTCTCCAAGCTATTATGCAAACCTTTCAAATTCTGTCTCACTCGATGCATCCCGCACACGTTAAAGTTGATTGATCACCTAAATTGTTGCTATCTTCAAGTCTAGATAGTAGTCCCTGTAGGTTTCCAATCGGCTTAGTGCTGTAGTTTAGAGAACGACAACTGTATATCAAAGTGCTTATCAGTTAGCGATTGGTCAATCCTCATATGGTACAGTCGAGGTTTTACATTCTCATTATCACATATTTCAGCACCTTAAGTAATACTAAAGTTTCATTTTCACTGAAGCTACATCATTTCCGGCTCTTCACACTATCAACTTCGTAGCGGTACACCGTTCTTCCTTATCAATAGTAGTCCCAACCACTCAGGTCACCTGAATTAATCTTCCTTCCACTGGGTTAGACCACCCACAGCAACTAATCAGTTCTGGACAACATAATTATAGCTCTTTACAGTAATTATTTAAAGATTTCAAACGTCGGTGCCTTTAGTAGACGAATAGCTAGAGTGACTTGTAATTTATAGTCTGTGGGAACCCAAGCACCAAATCGCGTCTAATGAGGCGTACGGCGCTACTCACTCCAGACTCCTCGTTTCTTAATATTTTTGTTTAAGGTTGATGTCTGCTTCCTTTTTCAGTTCGTTTATTCTTATGGCATATTCCACAAGTTCGAATGTAGCTCTTCTTCATGAGCCTCTATCTCGCGGAATTATATACAATTTCTGCTGTTAAGAACTATCACACGCAGAAACGAAGTCACGTCTCACTCAAAATAAGTTAGTCGCGATTGTAAAAATGCAAAAATGACTGGGATTCACCAGTTTTTAGAATAAACCGGTCTGTAAATGTTACCCACTGGGTAGGTGTCAACTCAACCGATAGGCAATTATATCAGCATCAGAGGGAACAAATTTTCTGTTACACATTCAGTCCAGGTGGAAGAGACGCTGTCACCAAATGTGGTCTTATAAATATGAGGCGATTACTCTCAGTTCCCAGTTGATGTAACAATGAGAAAATCTCAACTGCACTAAAAATTGTCAACTTCTGACGCAGAAATCGGATCCAGTCACAAAAAATTATCGGATGGTTGGTCAAATTTTTGCTCGCGTCATAATCGTGGGACATTATACAACTTTTTGCGTAAGATTTGAAATATTGAATTTTCTCTGGGTCTCATGAGTAAATGAGGCTATCCTAAAAATATTAATCCCATATGAACGAAGTATTGATAGTCTGGCCCCTTAATGCCATTGCATTGTTTCTCTCTCTCTTTCCATCCTACAGATTATTATCAGTGGGTCCCGTTTATACTGGCCATACAATGCATCATGTTTTATCTGCCACGCCTGGCCTGGCAGAGTGTCAGTTTCAATCGTCTGGGCACAGATTTAAACGTGCTTGTCAGCCAGGCAAATCAAGCATTGGTTGCTTCTACCCGCTCGGCACGTAAGGCGTCCATTGGGAGAGTGGCACATGCACTAGAAATGTTACTGTTCGCTCACCGAGACTACCGACATGGCACTTTTGCCAATCTCAGACGCAGGCTTTCCCGTGCACTGGGTTTCCTGTTTGTCAGCAAGCGATTCGGCACATGGATAGTTTTCAGTTACTTTTGTATCAAGCTAGCTTACTTCATGAACACTGTGATTCAATTGTACTTCATGAAAGTTTTTCTAGGATATGATCAAGCACTTTTCCCATTTGAAGGAAAAATGTTCGGCAGTTTGCTTTCAGACGGTGACTGGGCAGATACGTTATACTTTCCTCGAAAGGCATATTGCCCCATTAGTTTAAGACACCTGGGAACGAAAGGAAATTTCTACCTCGGTGTTTGCGCACTCCCGATCAATATGTTTAACGAAAAGATCTACATCTTCCTTTACTTCTGGATCACTGTGGTTATGCTACTCACTTTGCTTAGCATCCCAGTATGGTTGATCCGTATTGGAACCAAACGTCGCCGTACGGCCATTATTTACAAATACCTCCGTCTGCGTCCACCGGAAGAGAAAAGTGAACCAGGGTCAGAGACGTCCAGTGAAACATCCTCGTTATCACATAATTCTGTCGATCCAGCTGTAAAAAGTAACGTGGAAACATTTGTAGAGAATTTCCTCCGGGTTGACGGTGTGTTTCTGATCCATATACTGACGGCGAATGCCGGCGATGTCGTGACAGGGGAGATTGTAGGCTTATTGTGGCATGCTTGGGTTTTGAAGTACGCCGGACGCAAAGAATGGGAGCGTCCAACTGAATGTCACTCTGACAGTGAAACGGATGATGAACCCGGTCAACATGAAGCGCATACACTCACGGAACCCTCTTTCAGTGATGGGCATACAGAAATTCGTCACAGAGTACGTAAACATAACATAGACGATTCGAGCAAATCCCCATAATTTTTTCACGCTTGTTTTTTGCTGTGCGTGGTTCTTCAGTCTTGTAAATAAATCAATGCAACTACATCAGTTTACCGGAAGAATTCCTTTTTATTTTACAAAATTGCATTAAATTAGTAAATGTTGTTTAAGAAAAGGTTGAATTATAATTTATGAGTGCAATGTAACCGTATCGGCTTGCTGAACAGGTCCAAACATTAGTTTGAAGTCTATCCGAAAAACTTCATGGATATGCTCTTGAAAAACAGTAACCAAGAGCAGTCGGTACGTCCCAGTCGACCGAAACCAGACAAAAACTTACACGAGTTTATTTCTAGTCTCATTGCACGTAAGTCTGCATGTAGACAAGACATTTACTGCAAACCAACCATTTTTCAACTTATTGTTTAATACACTATCTTAAACGCGTCAAGCACAGTTCCGTATCTTATCTCCTTCGTTGTGCTTCGTACAACCTGTGGTTGCAGTGGCGTTTGATTAGCCAAAATAGTCCGAAAGTTATCACATAAAACAGCCGTACACATTTTCAAATAGTTGAAGCAGCTGACAACGCACCAGCCTCAACTTGGTCAGATTGCTACTTCAAACCCGTTCCCATCTTTGGCTAAGCAACTCTTGGCAATATGTTTCCAAATTGATCTGGCTATCACAGTCGAAGTCCCATGCCACTGACTTATCAGCTGACGGTGTGTGCGCAAAAGTGTCTGTGAAAACCCATCGGACTGACAGGGTCCAGATTACCTAATACTTAGTGTGTGTATGTGTGTCTAGTCACCGCTTGTTCAGGTTTGCCTTATTTATGAAATTCGAATGTCTTACGCTTGTGGCAGATGAAGACGAACGTAATTCTAACACATTTCAACGTGTTTTCACTCTGTTCTGATGAAGGTATGGTAACAGATTTGAGATAAGTTCAAATTAGATCAACCACACATCAGTGCAACTAACTGATGTTGCCTTTTGGGCCCAGGAATTTTAAAAGTGAATAATGAGAAGTGGCTGGTGAAAGCACACGGGTGAGCGAAGCTGAAATCTATCGGACCTGATTTGCTTGGACTAGGTGAGGACAGTGCCATTCATAAAGAGCTGGGCATATAAATGATCGTTAAGCAAAGTGGTTCAATATAAGAACGGCGTACTGAATTGTGAGCAAACTAAAAATCATTTTGACTGGTGGCTCCCTCTGTTTCAACCAAATAGCCATCATTAGAATGCTTCCACTACTAGATGTTCGGGAAGCTGATTTTCCGAATAGATTGTGAAGGAAAGAAAGCAGTTAACGTGGCCAGTTTTAACGTGTCACTCGAGACAAGATTGAAGCGTTACACATCGTCCAGTTTCACAAAAACCAGCTGTGATTAAGAAAGTGGAAATGATGTGGAGCAAAGAAGAGTTAGCTTTCGTCCGCATATACAGACAACTCTTCATCTCAGATTGTTTGCTGGGAGGTTAGCAGAAAGTTGAAAGTTTTTGCGTGAGCGTAATCAAGCAGCCGGTGTCCAGCTGTTTTACACCAGGGAACGCGCAACGTTACTTGACCAGTTTCAACCGGTACTGATTTGATCTCTCGGTTCGAAATCCTACAACACACAGGTGGTTTCATAATAGCATAACGCCATGAAGCTTTTGAAAACAATTATGTTTTTGGTCTGTGAAGTATGTACATTTTACAGTGGATACTCGCCGTAACGAGTAAGTTGGGAGTGATTATAAACTGTTTAGTCCCAAGTCGTAAAAATGTACTAAGACAAGGCCCAACGGAAGATATTGAATTTAGTTGACTGACTGCCGCTCGGTCCAATGTAGTTAGGTCATTACTGCCGAGCATTCTGGATGTAGTTAATGGAAACTCTGAAACATGGAAAGCCACTAAATGGGAATGCTAAATTGTTAGTTTTCTCTGCTTTGCTAAGGGTTACAGGCCACTGACGTTTTGTTTTTGTTTCCGTCCAATAGCATACCAAGTAACTTACCTGCCTGGGTTACAGATAGATCATTCGTCTGATACTGATAGAAAATGTTTAATGTAGCAGTTCGGATCAAGTCTTCTTTGACTGGTACAACATTCCTAATTTGCCTAATAGTCCGCAACTGCTGTGTTGTATAGACGGTGGAAGGGATCGCCCTAAGCAGAAATGAGAATTTATCCTCGCTTGGTCAAAATTTACCAGAACATAAATCAATTATCTCGATCCTCCCGTCCTAAGCGACGCAAGGCGAACCGATGGTCTAGGGAACGTGGGATTCTTTTTGCAGTTTTGTTTCGCGCTACTAAAACCTGTGAGTAGTGTGGAAATAAATATAAAAACAGATGCACGAGCAAAAATAAATGATCTGTGCTGGGAATTCAAGGTGCGGGCGAAAACCGCACAAAATAGCTGCCTCTCTAAAGTGAAGCGCTTATGCAAAAAACCAGCACTGTATGATAGGTTGTTGTAACTGAGTCAATCAGCATGTCAAACTGTGTACGAGCAGGTTTCGTACATTTAATTTTATGATACAACTAACACATTTTACGATCAACCCTCCTTTGCGTACATGCTATACAGACAAATTTCACGCCAATTAGTTTTTCTTAGTGAATTAAAAAGATGTTGAAACTGACCTTTCATTATATGGGTTAGAAAGGGGTCCCGAATGTTCTTACAGGGATTTAAAAATACTTCCTGATTCTGGCACTAAGAGAGGGCAATTTTAGTGAGTAGCTACAACAAACGAACAAATGAAGAACAAAAATTGAAGGGCTTATAAACACATAAGGTACCGCAACATGTATCGCCCTCTTTTGTAAGTTATTTTCGAAGTTCCTTCCAGTTTTCCATTGAGATTTCAAACATTAATCAATGAGCGAAATGGAAGCTGCAACGAGTTGGTAACTTGTGATGCTTCCGTTGAGAAAACTTGGGTTGAACTAAGGAGATGAATGCAAAATTTTCTTTGTACTTTGCTTTTACGAGGAGCTGGCGAACATTCTACAACAACAACAGAAACAACGCGGTTTATGAGCAACTGTTTGGCTAATGCCTGGTTAGAAACGGGTATAGAAACGGGATCTCTATCCATTAAATACGAATTCCAAAGTACTGGTTTATTTACTTGATCTCAAATTTCTTTTTGAAAAGCAAACGCTTAACCGGCTAAATCCAGTACCACTGTCAGATACACAGCAGTTTGATTTCTTCTTCGGCTTCTGACATTTTTGTATGACCTTATTTTGCACTCCTCAATCTTACGTTAAAAGACGTCCAACGCATAGGATTCAGGAATAAACTTGACAATTCTGGAGGCGCTACCTACGTCGGGAATTGCTCGCCGTAAAATTTTCTAAAGTATCTTCACAACTGTGCTCTCGGTTTTGTGGATATTCTCGCAAACCTGGTTGCTTCTGATGTTTCATGACCTGGTGCTGCATGATCTGGTCTGAAACCTTCTTTGGGATAAAGGAGAGAAGTCACAACAGGTAATAGACAGCGCTTCAAAGCCGATTAATTGCTGATAATTAGAATTATTAATTACAAAACATTGATCATTATACCAAAACACACTGGGCGTAGCTGACGAAAACTGGCAACACGGAATAGATGGCAGATTTATACCAGTGGGTTTAAACAAGTTGCACACCATGTATACATAAATATGCCCCGTCACAAACGTTTATGAGACTGGCAGTCGAGCAGGTAAAAACTGTCGTTTACGGCGCGAGTGTTCAATATTTCAATTCCGTATTTAGAATGCCTCTACCTGATGAGGTTAGACAAAGGTGAAGTCAGTCTTTGAATGTCCGTCTGAGGATACATGTCATAAAACATTGTAAGTGCTATTTCAAACCACAATGGGCGTATCCAGTGAAAATTGTCAATCTGAAATGGACTGGGTTCATTCCTATTAGCGGTATGTGACCGTGTCGTACAGTAACACAATAAACTAATCCTGGTGTTCAGTTTAATGTAGAACTGATCAACTCTTCAAGTCATAAACTAGACAACTGAGTGTTGCGCATTCCTCGCTCAGTAGCAGAAAAAAGGTTAGAAGTAACCAGATAATGAATAGCTTATTAACGGGAAAAAGTGAGCCAGCACGTAAGTTCATATTTGTATGTTATAGTATGAATGCTATTTACACTCACACTTTAGCTCACGTCAACATCGTTACCGTTTTATGTCGTGTCCACTGATTCGACACTTTTGACTGAAGGCTGGCGAACAGGGTGAAAAATGTTTGGACTGCGGGTAATACCTTGTCTACCCTTAAATTAGAACAATTCTGTTCTGTGTTGCCAAAGTGATTATTAGGAGAATGTCCAAGTTTACCATCATTTTGCTTTTTATGATACCAAGTTGATGTGGTTTCTAAAAATCCCATTTGGTCCCGGACGACGAAAAACTTGACTACCATGAGACAATTTTTAAAACTCTGCCAATATGAAGTGATTTGTCACCGTACTGCCTCCTTTTCTGCCTGCTGTATACATCTTCTGAAAAGGACAACGGTGTGGACTTGTGGGCTAGTATCGCCCTACATTTTCAGAGAAGTTGTGTTTGAAAGAGCTATTGCTATCATAAACCTTTCCTGTTAGCTGACCTATATGCCCAACCTACTAAGTCTGTAACCACCATCAACTAACAACCGATTATGCTGGTACCTCTGAGCACGTTTCATTTGTTTTTGCGGTGGAGGTCACAAAGTTAATCAAGTGGCAGTTGTCGGCAAACTGGACGGACTCTCGTTCGTCGCGTAGATAATATCAATGTGGTTAGTACAGTGCACCGTAGCAGTTTTGGGGAATTATCTTATTCCGTGCACAGTCGTAAGCTTGTCAGGAACAATGAACCGCCTGTCACTGAAGGACTTCATTTTCAAGGAAGTTCGAATAATACGCAAAAATTGTTACACACATCAACTAACAAAATTCAACCTCCTAATTGTCATTTTACTCAAAATAAAGTGAACTGTGAATACATGCAAACAACTTATTGCTTAAGTTGATTACGTTAGATGCGGATTGTTAGTTTTTTACGAGTAGAACCATCGGAATGTACGAAGGGATTTCAGAACGAAATTTCAGACCAATGTCACATGCAAATGTAAGTGTTTACTCACTTGCAACATTCCGCGATAGAATACATGTTTACTTTAATCGCTGTTTAACTTCTCAATCATACCTGAGTGTTGGTATGCTTGTACTATTTTCGTAACTCTTAAATATGAGGCTTCAACTTTATACGGATTACTGGATGTTGAGTGATATTCACAGTTGCCGTGAACTGCAGGTAACAACAAGGACTGTTCACATTATTCAATGTATTCTTTGTAATTTAGAAAAGAGTGGATCGGAAAAGTGTGGGCTTTGGTTAGGCTACAACAAACGATGTAACCAGCACTCCCAGAAAAGACTGTTCAGTTGTTTGGTCACAACGAGAATCTGGAAAGGTTAGTGTGAGTAAACAAGGTTAATTCATTGTCACCAACGGTTCCAAACTGCAGCATTACCTTGTACGGTTAAGAAAGCCTTATCACAGAATAACGACTGCATCATTCAGGCCATGTATAGACAAGCTATTACAGAATAGGTTGAATAGAGTGATATCTAACTCACTGAATGATGGATCAAATTTTAGCAGTGCAACTTGATGTTCACTCTGAAACCGACACTCCAAAACCAGTTTCTTCCCTGTTTGGATCGGGTGGATAAGAATGTCTGATTGTGGTGCAAAAGATTTGTTCTCGCATTTCTTTACTGCTACCCGACTATCCAAAAGGACGGCATAAACTGTCGTGGAGTGCCTGTTTGAGGATTAACATCAAAGCAGCATCCTAACCACCATTTAGAGTCCCGTGGTCGCAGTCAGTAAAAACAAGCGGTCTAGGATAGACTGTGTCGATCTGCACTATCGGGGGGCAAAACACATACTAGGTCAAAGCTTTGTTGATTAATAAACGTGCCCGCTAAATTCGACACTTCAGTTTAACGGAGCCCCCTATATATACTGGGATAAGTGAAAATAGATTTTTTTCTCGTGTAAGGTAAAGGTGGCGTGTGGTGGTATATTCAGTAATCTACTGAAACTTGACCAACATTCATCGAGGTGAATATTAGTACTGCGAGATGTGTCTAATTTCATTCGTGTTGCTCTTGTTCTAGATAGTGCTGTTAAGAATCCACGTTGCCATGTACAAAAGATCTGTAGCGCAATCCTCGGGAGAGTTAATTCAACCCCAGCATGACTGACAACCATGAAACAAAGGTGTGGTGGAACAGAAGTATTGTGGTGGTTCACTGACATGAACAGCGTAATCTTGACAGTCTACAAGTGAATTAGAGAGCATTATGTAGCGGAAGTTCTCGAATGATACTGACCAACACAATCTATCCGCTGGACACGTTTAGCAGTATGACAGCAGTAATAACAAAGGGTTGTAGTAATTACCTCATCGGATAATGTATGCCAGCTCATGCACACTTATGGGCTGTTGTGAGGTGAACCAAGATCGGTCAGCTCAAGCCAATCTGAAGTGCAATCAGAAGTCACGTGGAGACCGTTTGTGGGAAATTAAAACACTTTGTTTGAACACGCATATAATCGAAGTTCCGGAATTACCCCGGTCACTGCCGTGAAAAGGAACAACGAAGTGACCAATCAAAATCTCGCCCAACAGAGGATGCTAATATGAACACTGTTTCTAATAAAAACAGACTTGTTTCTATGATCAACTTATACTAACTGATGAAATTAGGAGCCGGCTTTGTATGCTGGTACCTCCATGTTGTGCATCCTCACCAGTTGCTACACATGACACTGGTGGAAACCGAAATAATCAAAAATATACTGCCTATAAATCAAGTCCACACATGTAAACGGGCAACTAGAAATTTGATACAAATCGCTGTGCTGTCAATGAGAAGTTACGTTATTGTCTTATTGGTGCTCTGAGAATCAGTTTACATGTGCAGCCATCGTTATTCGTTACTGACTACATTTTGCTCACTCTAATTTTTGGTACGAAGGTAATTCTCTCGGTTTGTTACTATAACATAATTGCAACATCTATTTTCTGCATACCTGTTACAAGAGCTAGCGCGGTGAATCGGCTTATGATGCAGCTGTTCACATTTTTGCCCTTGCGTTGGCTTTGTTTTCAGCAGACGTCAGCGAAAGTTAACTGAAAGTCCCTGGATATTCCGTGTGCCGTGTTGACACCCCCAAGCAGGAATGAGTTTCCTGTGAATTTTTCCGTCAAAGTATCCAGATATCCACGATCATTGAGGGCTTTCCGTTTCTAACAAGTGTAACTCTCTGCGGCTAGTCTAGAATCGCGCGGCCTAGACACACTGCTAGTGGGAGGATGAGCATCGCTCATCGCTGTGTAGCACACTAGAGGATGACCTCTTTTGAAAGTCTAGAAGACCTTTTCGGATTTCGGCGTTTTCCCTCTCTGTTTATTAAGATGGTCTTCAGATAATGGGGTTATCAATGTTCTATTTGGGCCATGAGAGTGGATTCTGGGTACCGTTGTTAATGTTGACACAATAAAATGCGTAGATACAGTAAGTCCGTGTCCCGACGCGGTGTTGTTCTGGTCAGATCTCCTTCTTGTTCGACTTAAGTCTCACGGACGAGAGTAACTTACCGGATAGAGTGATCATCACACCGCCACTGGGATACATTGGCCAGTCCTTGTTGACTTTCGACCTTATCTGCCATTGGTTGAAACAACCAGCAATAAAGAGGTTGTTTCTAAACTTCCTTCAGGCTGATTTTAAAGGCTTGATGAGCAATCTTAGTTCCACCCTTCTTAGGTATGAATCTGCAGACCTGAAGAATCATGTATTTAGAAACGTAACTCTAAATGCGGAGCTACTTTTACCGGGCAAAACGTATACTCTCTCCTCTGGTTCACCTGTTTCGTGTAAAATACGTCGTCTCCCTTTTGGCCGTTCTTAAGTATTCGCGAAGCATATAAATACAGGCAACTCAGAAGACCCGGAAACTTTCCGCGCTACTTGAAATAAGTGCAAACGAGAAACTCATTAACACGGTAGGCTCGCTCAAGGAAGTCCTGCTGAGGACTCACGCGGACAAAAACGTATTGAAACATACGAGTCAATTGAGAAAGGATAGGTCTTCAGCTTTTTCCCTACAACAGCCCGATGAGGAAAACTCTTTCGACACTCTGGTTGTTACCAAGGTATTTAAGGAAAACTATTCGGCTTTGTACCACAGAATCGGCACCACACTACTTCTGTGAACCTTTGGGTAGCCATACCCCAGTAAGGACCCTTCGTACACGATGTTAAAAACTTCTTATCCAAGCTTACTTCGTATGGTAAGGTGGGTCCAGGTGCAATCCACCTAAGAACCTTCAAAGAACCCATAGTTAGCCTGCCAGAACGTCGTCATAACGTGTTCTTATGGACATTCTGGACTGGCATTCTCCTTTATATATAGGAAGAGCCCACGATCAAACCAATCTTCCAGACGGGCGATCGGCAGTCTGCTAACTACCGGCCAACCAACCTTACCAGCAGTCCCTACATGATAATGAAACATTCGTTAAAACGAGACATCTTCGTGCAATCCATAGGGAACGATCTTTTCCCTGTGTATTGCATTGCTTCCTTCTTAGCCGGTCATGCGTAACAAATATGCTTACCTTCATGGATAGCCTGATGGAGACCATAGACAATGGTGTAATCTCATAAACCTTCTTGTTCACATTCGCCCAGGCTTTGAATGTGTCTCATACGATCCCTTGAATACAAGCCTGAAGCATTCCGTATCCACTGGGAGGTTCTTCAAAGGATTGGCTTCTTTTTTGGTAATAGAACTTTCAGGGTTAAAACCAGATCGGACCTTTTAACTTTTTCCTTGATTTCTGTGGCAGTTCCTCATGGGTCAGTGTTCGGTATTCTTTTGTTTCGTACATAGATCAACGGTCTTCTGAACAGTATTTCTAACACCTTCCTTCTCTATGCTGACCACCCAAAACTTTAGACTACTACTGATTCCAGCGCACTACATATTGATCTTGACGTCAGTAGGCGCTGACAGACCGATTGAAGTCTATGTCTAAATGACAAAACTATCACACATATATCACTCGTCGGGGAATTTGACGGTCTTCGTGATATACACCGCACCAGACATAAGTAACATCACGAAGGACGGTTGGATGAAAGACCAAAGTGTCTGAATTTCGTCTAACTTATCTGTCACTTATATTTACGAAATAGTCACAAAATAGGGGGTCATCACTCTTGGGATAAAGAAGCATACGTGTCCATACCCAGATAAGGAAACATTTTAAACGCTTTACATGGTTTGCGTAAGACCGGCACGTGAGTACGCTAATCAGGTCAGGTATACCGATTCAAAGACAGACATGCTCACTGTTAATTACGTTCAGCGTGGGGCTATCAAACTAGTCGTGGGCTTGGGAAATAACGCGTACGGGACTTTACTTGAAATTCTTAATTTCGACCACCCCACAATGAAATAATTCTCGCACACTTCTTTAGCATAGATCTTGTAGGACAGTTCTTCATCGAAGCGGGCGCTGATGGCTGACGAGGACATGCAAGACAGGTTTACACGCCCCCTCTCCGGACTTTCTTCTAGCAGCACTTGTAGTCTTATAGGGTTTTTGACCAATGGAAACAGCCTTTCTTCTGAGCTAGTTAACTGCGCTTCTGGAGATCATTTTAAAGCCCTGTCAGCTTCTCGTTTACTTAAAATATTGTTAGAACCGAAATTTTAATGCCTTTTGGCATTTGCCATAATCTCCAGGAGTGATGCCACACCATATCTTCAATAACTGTCTTTCCAGTCAACAGACGCTCGCTTGTTATCGAATAAGACAAACTGGATAGACCCGGGCACCTTGGGTGTCTAGCCTTGATCTTGTGAACTGGTGGCAGAAATCGTTGAAAGTCTGTTGCTGGTCACAACCAGGATGAATGAAGATTCAAAAACAGCTTTTGCACAGAGTACTGGCCTGGTGCGCACGCAAGCAGCATCTATAATGACCTGAGGGTGACGGACTTGTCGTGACACATTAATTGGTGAAAAGCTTTTGTCGGATCGATCGTTTCCACATTCTCCAGCAGGTGTCTGACGATCGACGAAGCCCGTTTGCGCTGTCTGGTGAGGTCATGGTTGGCCTGGCCACGTAGTACGTTCTAGATGTATTTGGAAACTTGCACCAACAAGGTGACGGCAACATGTTTCTAACGCGACAGCCGACGCGTACGGTACAGCCAGGCAGCGCACAGTGGTGTCGTCCACCACCCACCTGCTGGAGACTGGCCGTGCAATCGATCGGACGAGCACTCCGTACGTTAATGCGTCATGACAAACCCGTCACCCAAAAATCACTCAAAATGCTGCTTGTGACATGTAACAGTTTTCGCCGCTGAATTTTCGCCTGTCCTATCTTTAACCAGTGACAGACCGGAGTATATGTGGAGTTGACCTCAAGAGCTTCATTCGCTTGATTATTTTGAGTTTGGCAGGTATTATATGTAGTGGCTCATAGAAACGCGCAAAACAGTAGCATCACCTTGTAAAATCGGTCTTCCGGTTTCGTTACTTAAAGTCGTAACTCAAGACTGGTGTTTTGCACTTTGAGAGTGATACTGCTTTTTGCCGCCCATATAGTTGCTGTTTTTTTATTCGACGCATTAACTAAATACGCGACAATCTCGTATAAACCATGATCATACATATTCAATTCTGTTAACCAGCTGGGACTTGGTTATTTTAACCTAAACACCTCACACATAGAGTGCGGATTTCGTTAAAGCTGCTGAGAGCTCACGCGTGATAAATCGATCGTACTTGATATGGGATCACTGACTCAACAGTCAACACAGTTGTCTAAGATGAACGTGGACCAGAATTATGGTTCCAACAGTGACAATGGTATGTGCCACTAATTAATTATAATCAGAAATAAATTAGCGTCTAGGGTCTGGTTTTCAAAGGGTTGACTAAGCATTCTATTGGAATACAACAGATTGACTCGCATTTCAGTGAGGTTTAGTCACAGTTAATTCGGTGCATACGTTCTCGTCAGTCGAGACATTAATATCAGTGAAGAAAAAAGCAATCCCTCATTACTGTCACACAAATGTGCAAGTTGGTGTGAACCACTAGTCTTGGTCACAGTTAAAAACGTGACAAACAGTTCACTAGTTTTGAACCTATACAAGCAGATGATCATTAATGTTCTACACTTTGTGTCACTTGGGTATTCCTGAAATCTGCAAACGGTAACAAAGAGCTCGGCCGGCATTTTGTATTCTATCTGTCATGATAAAAATATATTCGCCTATACAGATGAATAACTCCTTAGTTGGTCCTGTAAGCTTTGTGAAGTGTGGTCACCATACACCTTGAATCGACAGTCATTCAATTTTATTCCTAAGTTCGTAGTAGTGCAGATCGTTCTGCAATGCAAGTTGCCCATTACACCATGCGGAGTGGTCTGTACGTGAACTTTGTTAGTAATTTTCCTTTACAATGTCATTTAACTTACTGATCCTCATCCCGAGAATTAAGTGAGTGTGATGTGTGTAGCACTCACTGTGTATACGTACCATCAATACGCCGTCCCATTAACATAATCAAACCCTGAATGTTCTTTCTATCTTAGCTGTGTTTTTCAGGGCATGCACCCTTTTTCATGGCTTATATACTCTGTCATCGTTGTGACGATTTGTTATTTCGTGGTATCTGTCATACTTTGAGCTTCCTACCGTCACCAGAATTTGATTACTATAGTACAAGGTTGCATGAACAAGTCAGTGCTTACAATATAGTTTTCGAGTGCTAACCGATACCGCTACAGAGTCAGAAGACTCTGAAACGTTCGATACAACACACTATTCTCTGGTCGATAACGTATTACTTTTTGCGACGGCTAATCTAAGTTTAATCTGCAAATGCTGGGGCCTTAATAAAAGTCAGGGCGTGTGTCTAACCTATTTAAAATCGACCCCAAGGTTTCCGGTTGCATGATGTGACGAATTAGCGTGGAGTGAAAACTCGCTGAAAGCTCCCTAGGAACGAGATAAGGCATTGAGATTATACGGTCCAACCGGATCATTTGAAATGTTAGAACTTCTGGCTCAGTACCTCAAAAGAATGGTTAATTAAATTGAGCAGATTTTAACGAACGATATTCTAGGTTCTATTCGTTTGCGTGAATTATTTAATGCTCCTTCTTATCGACCGATATAATTAACACTTACAGGGAATATGAATGCTGCGCAAGTTTTAGAATTAAAAACAAAAATTACGCTACTTTTGTTACTATAGGCAGTCAATCCCAATAACTTCCAGTAAACTTGCGGGACACCTGGCATGACCCAACTAAACAGCGGTGACGACTCGCACTTCGGAACTTCGAACTCATGTGCAGTTGTCAAGTCTCAGAAGGGTAGTCAGTTGTGCTTAATTTCAATGCGTAAGAAATTGAGGCATGGCAACCAGGGAAGTTAATGTGTATATTTTGTTGTAGTGTCCGTGGGTTAACCAGTAGACACATTGTAGTGGATTACCAGGCTGGAGGTGCGAGTATTCCAACACTCGGTGGAATACCTCAACAAGGGGAGGTACATCTAAAAACCCACAGCAAGCGGATCGGGGACAACGTGGTCGACGGGATGAGTCATCGCTCTACTGGATCGGATCAACGGGCGAGACATGGCAGACAAAATGGCATGGACGACCAAATCAGGGGCGCGATTATTCCAATACTCAGAGGGATATCTCAACACGGTCGTGGGATGTGGTCAAAACTCACAGTGGATAGATGGCGGACAACACGAGCGACCAGATGAGTCATTGCTCAACGAAATCGGACCAACGGACGAAGAATGGGGGAGGGAAACCTCCCGGTAGAAGGCGCCGATCACACACATAAACCTGGTAGAAGTGCACATGACGTGGGAGCGGAAAATCGGGGTGGGGTGGGGTGGTCGTGTGGACTGGTAAACGCGAGCACGTGCGTAGCACGGTAACTAGCGCGTTGGACAATGAAGATTGTGCTTTAGTGGACGCCTTTTTGCTACAACATGTTTAAACTATCATTCAGACCTCAAACCACAGATCACAGTTTTGGTTCAATTACTCCGTCAGTGTTCAGATTATACAGCTATAGCGAAGCGGCTATAACACACGCTTTTGGTCATCGCTGTGGAAAACCACTTGCAAAATCCCACTTGAAATATTTATTGGATCATAATGGAAACCTACTTGCCCACAGCTTGAGTACATTGAAGACGGGAATGTAACTGTCACGTTGTCAAGACTGAGAAGGCAGGAAATGTCAAGGTAACAGGAGGTGGAAAATGTAACCTAATGACGAACAGCCGGAACTATTACCTCAGCACTGCAGTCGAAAACCTTTAGTATAGACTCTAAAAAACGAGGAATCATGTGGGTTAATACACTTGAAAATGTAAGAGTATACGCCGTTTTCTGCTAATATCACTTCAGAACCGATCGGGTTTCTGTTCCAAGGTAGGTTACGTTAGGTCCTATAAGAAACCTGATTTCCAGACTAAGCCGTAATGATTAATCGAGCAATTAAATTAATTGACTCAATAATTTATCAAGGTAAGTAATGCAAAGCCCAGTCCAGTTGCAACTAGTGAATCTCTTCAACTATCAATTTTTGCTAAGCGGAGAGAAACTGCATCAGGATGACAAACGTCTTCCGTGACAGGTTCTCCCACCTATGAAGAACTCAAAACTTTCAGACTTTTATCATCTCCAAACTTAAGCGCATTTTATCGGGAACATACATTTCAGTGTTAATTTCTACTTACTCAAACCGTGGAGCAGTTATGTTGTTCTCTTGCTAAATGAAGATTACGGGTTTATTTTTTATCACTGGCCAGCTTTGTCCACACCTGTAGAGCGGTCGAAATTATTTATAACATCGCTGACGCAACAGATATCTTGGCAGTACTTCTACAGAATTTCACCTCAGTATAAGGGAATACATGGTCACATCTTCCCGCTGACTAAGTCACTATAAGGGTTACGGTTTCCTATCAGAAATAACACCCCAGTAGCTAGTAACCCTGGTCAGAACGAACAGGGGCTCATCCATCAAGCACGTTTACTGTGGCCACAGTTTTGCTCCAGCCATTCGAACGAAGCAACGAGGCTTGTGCACCTATGGTACGAGACGTTTGCGTTTTACTGCATCTGGTAAACAAACGTGCTCAGCCGACCAGTGGTTCACAATGCATCACCTAAGCTCATGTATACTGGCCTAGGTTTTAGCCTACTGATGTATTTCCTTTAGTTCCCACATATAGTTTGGCTGTAATCATTTTCACTTGGGAGACGTATCACTGTGAAGAGACAGAACTTCTGACTTTGGATTCAAACCACAGACTATAACTAAGTATTACAGCGATCAGTTGGTACATATTACGTATCAATAAATGACCAAACAAAAACAACTGCTAAACGGAACAAAACACAGTATACTAGTAGATTGCCTGTCATTCAAAGTATTTATTGCGAGTTGAAGTAAACTGACTTAGGAGGTGCGTCAAAATGCAAAGTGGTAAACCTGTCTGCATACTACTGTGAACAAGATCACCAGCTCAAAATATCGTGGCCCATTCACTTAACATGAGGAGAGTCGAAATGTTTGCCATTCATTACAGATACATGACTTACCTGTCAAACAAAAGTCTAAACAGATGTAAATAAAATTCCCATTCAACTACGCCTTTCAGCAAGCCCCCTTTGAAACTGAAGACTCCATTTTTGCACTTGTTAAGACTCAAAAGTAGCGCACGTCAGTGAGTCGCCACAGATTTAAAACCAGATCTAATCTGACATAAAACAAGCTCGTTAATGATTACACTATTGACCACATACTGGGCATTACCAAATTCTCATATCTACGCGTAGAGTCATTGACAGGAGTTAAGGAAGACAAATACAGTATGATCGAACAACCTGAACGGTACTCGTAGGCAGATGCTGATGTGATTACATGCAATAATTTAGGCATACCTCATATGAGATCAGTTGTGCTGCCTCACTAAAAAGTGAGATGGAATACAACCACTTATCGTGTCAAGAGTATGCTCTATTTGTGAATTCTAACCAGAAGGAAACTTTAGCCCACAGCCTTTGCTGAAAAGGATCTGTCCAAGAAGTCGATATGGATACTGTCACTTTTGAACATCACCAACGTTTTAGCAACCAACTTCAAAACTAGTTATCAAGACTGATTGACTTCTGCAATCAATATCGGTTAACCAGCAATAATTTCCGGATAGACCACTCCCCAGTCCGTTAGTCGATAGTCATAGGATGCTTAGCATTCAGATCTTCATAAAACACTCGAGTGTACACTTATACCGAAGAATCCATGAATACCAGAGACTATTGTTATATTTCACATCCGCAAAAACTTCAAGAAGTTTCCCTCTAAATATTATGAAATATGTGCCTAAAACCCGCTTGCGTAAATACACAAATGTGTGTGCACACAGGCAGTGTGCAACTAAACTCAATGTTTGCACACACGCACACACACCAAATCAAAACAAGAATTCACGGGATGATAGCCTATAACCAATTGCAATCTCAATCTGTCTACTCACCTGAGATTGACGTAGTGGAGCACGTGAGCACTGATTGAGGATTGGCTAGTGGATGTCAGACCGGTAAAGTCGTGTGCACATCATTTCGTCGACTCAGACTGAAAATGATGTTTATGAAATAAAGGTTCTGTGGTGGACTGAGTTGGTGTAGGAACAGCAGTACTGGAACTCATTTCCGCAGAAACCGATGAAAATCGTGTGCACAGTTGTGTTCAGAACGATATAGAATACTCTACTGAAGAATGTCGAATTGGAGACAACTGAATTGTTTTACTTATATCTTCATTGTGCTCTATTGGGATATTATCATTTATGCGAACGAACAGAAGCAACTCCCTAACCACAGTCGCCTTCAGAGGACTAGACATCCTGTAGTGCAATCGGGTTCCGTAGCAGAAGTTGCCCAACTCATTAGTGAACACATCTATGAGGATGAACTGGACAAAACAGAGCTACATAGCTATATGTGAGTTCAATAGTTAAACCGAAAGTTTCCGATCATGTTACGTATTATTCACTAAGCTACAGAAAACAAATTTGTACGTCATTCATTTTGTCTAATCTAATGAATATGAATGGAACCTGGATGGGGAAAGATGACGTAGTAAATCGTGTGTAGTATCCCGTATATTTTGTTCACTGGCGGCTGTGTAATGATTAACTTCAAAAACTTGATGATGTTCCATAGTGCAGAAGTCATGTGGTGAGAAGCGAAGTATAAGAGTAGGATGGACGCAAACAGTGTAGTTACCAGGCAGCAATAAGTGGACAGATAATTAGCGCCAATGAAAATAATTACAGAACCTCAAGAAAACATTCTAAACTTACAGGGTTTGTGACTCCTTTAAAAACTGGAAGATATGTTTCGTGAAGTTCATTTCTGCATTTGGTACGGATTAGCGTGCCGTTGTAAATGAGATTGAATGACAACCGTCAACGCCTTTAGAGTAGCCAGGCGTTCTTAGCTGTGTTTTTAACAAGTCCGAAACATGATTCCTCGAAAAAGTAACAAGGTTTAGGGTTGTTCTTCAGACGTGGCCCAATCTCCGTATAACGAGATGTGTGCACAACCATTGGGATTTGACAAACTGGAATGACTGTATGTAGGTAATGTAATGGATAAGTTGTTTTACCTAATTCTGTCAAATCTTCTGACGCTGTGATGTCTTAATATGGCAGTTGCATGTCTTTCCTTTCTCTTTGTCGCCAGACAATTGCCAGAACGTGAAAGTCTCGGAAAGTTGTCTGGTTGTTAGCATCAAAATTTTTGGTTGACTGGAGGTGTAATATCTTCTGATAAACCTTATTTTGCACCCGATGATCTGCGATGTACTTACCTAAAAGTAGACAGTCTGCTGTGAGTCTGCTCATTCATATAAAGGAATATAGTTCAAAGCAGTTAAATGCACATTTCGAGGGGTCTGAACAATTTTGCCGACGAGACGGGCGAAATTAGGCTTCAAACTAGACGTAGAACCAAAACAACTTACCCATTTTGCCTTTTGTCGTAATGACTGTAAGCTCATCCTCCAGTTTTTGAGCTACTAGACAGCGCTACTATTCCATGCCTTACGAACCCAGAATAACGGACGCCGTCACTGATATGACGGATGTCATTCCGCCATTTGCTACTTTTTAAATCCCACCGATTATAATATTTTATTAAGAACAAACGCTTCACGAGAAGGATCCATTCTTCATACTCTGAAGACTGCTCTCACCTACCCGTCCAACCCAGTAATTACTGACTTCCGCTCTGTGAACTGCTTCTCCGTTGTTCAGTTCTCCTAGGTGAACAAGCCGACTAGAAATTCATTCCGGAAGATGTCAGATCATTTAGGTTTGCTCACTGACCTCCTTAGTGTTGGTTTACCGTTAACTTTGACCCTAACATCTGTTGACAGCTATACACATCAGTATTGCACATAAACAATTACTAATGTCAACCTTAGGTGACAGTTTAATAGGGAGGACTGATCAGGTGTAAAAAACGTTCCAGTTACTATTGCTGTTAACATAGTTTTATTCAAACTGACATTCACGTTAGATGTTTGTATTCATGTTCTGCTGATGTGTCATCAGTGATGGATAAGTTGATGAAAACATTATCCAGTAAGTTTTCTTAATTTACGATCCCAAAATGAGCCTAGTGTAAATGCGACCACTTGGTTTACAGTATATGATATGTAGCATCAAATTCTATGTAATGTCATGCAACCATTCTGTTTACACGTTTTCTTTGTAGCTAATGTTAACACGGCTAACAAACCATTATAGAACATAGTGAGTGTTTGAATTTCGTTTGGCAAACTAAAAATTTAGCTGGGCTTACAAAGAATATTGAGGAACAGAAGGAAATAAAATTTTGGAAAATGGAATTATCCTGTTATTTGGTAGTAGAAAACTAAATATGATATGTAGTCCACAAAATGACATGAACACAGATAAATTGGATGAAGTCAGTAAACTGGATCAGCAATTTCATGCATTTTCGGCAATCGCCGACATATTTATTGACGAAAGTGTTTAAATCAGCAATCTGGTGACCAGTTACAGTCAAATGAATTTTTACCGGTTATGCCAGTAAATAATCATCATTACTAAGTCTTTAGCAACGTTACCGGCAAATTTTCCCCACTGACTAGTGGACGAGCGCATCTTATGAAACCGTTTACGTGAAGTTAGTCCGATGAGACAATTAGCGAGTAATGAACATGCGTAACAAAAACTTGATTTCACTGCTGTAAAACCCCGTCAGGTTTATGTATTCATGCAGCAAAAACTGTTGACTTTACATGAAATGTAACCGCGTTACGAGTGCTGTCATCTTCAGCGCTGCACGGATACTGTTTCTTTAACACGCCTAGATAAAATTCACTAAACAATAGAAATATACTTACATGAGCAAGATTAGAGTAAACAAGATATGACGAGATCATCCTGGTTTCAAATGAGATCGACTGAGGAGCCATTATTGACAATACAGTTGTTAGCACAAAGAAGGAAATTGACAACCGTGAAACCTATGGAATTGTATGTGAAAACAAGCTTGGGGGAGAGAAAAGAAAGAAAAGAAACCCAAGTAGATAGATTAAGTAAATCTGGAAAAAAGTTACGTTTAATGATATAACCAAAACTGACGACATATGATAGACTGATCAACTAAAATGCATTTTTACATAGACTTTGGTAAGTGGTCCTACCTGACAATCACTCAAGAAAAAACGCTTCATACTTATTAGTTGGATCATACAATAAAGTGTTAGTTCCAGTCTATTTAACGTGAATTGACATTTTGAATATCTAGTAATTAAGGACTGTTCTTTCGTTATCGCATAAAAACGTACATGATGTAAACATCCTCAATATTAGCCTGAATTACTCGACTAACCAAGTGCACTTGAACTAGTAAATTGTATCAGTTATGATGAAAAATCGACACAATTCTTTTTGCGGTAGGTTGAGCCCTGGTATTGTCTAGTTAACAAATCTTAACTCACCTGCTTTACAGTTAGAATGTGATAACATTGTTGACCATTCCTCTTGCGTAATACTTTAGTTAAAATACGCTTTTTCATCAAAAGAATAAGGCAATTCACAAGTGAACAAACCTTGAGGAGTCATTGTACAACATGACAATATACCATGTATTTTGGCTTATCATTCCACCAAAATGCGAAACTGGTTTAATTAAGGAGCCGTGAGTCAACAGTCTGCTGAAAACTCATATGTTCGCCATATTCGGATTCAATAGCAAAATTTCGTAGTTTTCAGCACAGAAAAGGCTTATGTGTTGCGGACTATTACCATCACTCTTAACAAACTAAACCGTAGACTGTACTACCCAATGACAGTGAGTAATTGCACGCTGGTTACCAGTCAATCTGCCACCAGGTTGATTCACTAAGGAAAGAAGACTTCTTGATAAATGGATTGAGAATAACACAACGTTATGAGCAAGTTGTAATACTCTACGTTTCAACCACCTCGGGTGACCTTCCTCAGGAGTGTTGTAATCGAAGTCCATTTATCAATAACATGTTAAACACGACGCCCAAGCTGTTTGACTTCATTCGTACAAAATTTGGTGCGGATATCTTACGAAAGAAGACTTCTACTTTCCTAGAATTCAAAAATGATATGGCAAGTTTTGGCTGCAGCTGGATTTCTGTTAGTTCGTTACAGCCGGTAATTGTCCAACCTTTATGATGGAGGTTTAAGCAGAACTGATTTTGAATACACAGAAACTTCTGGCGTGACCATGAAGAACTTTTCCTCAGGCGGCTCACTGTAACTCTAACGAGGAAAAATGAGAGAAAGTAAGAGAAATACTAGATGAATGGGTCAGTAATCGCAGAATTGCAGGTATACCATGATTTGCCACAAGTCGTCATAATTAATGATTGTTTACCGTGCATAAGGGTTAATCAGGGAAATACCTATCCGCTCCACTCACCTATTTTCCTGGCAGCAGTTGCATTATACATAATGTGACCCCACCATCGTCTAACGAAATGGTGGTGATAACCAAACGTTTCTGTTCTCGATTGATAATCTCTGATAAGGCATACAATCTGGGCCGAACACTACAGATGGTTCACTTTTATGATGCTATCAAATAACGGAACACAAATGTTTCGGTAACAGTTATAGACGAACGACCAGGTTGTATGCACGCGCGTCCCATCTAATGTGGGCCGGACGACGGATACGGTGATAGTAAACATTGGAGTATGTGAAAATCCTTGTTGTGAATAGATCGAGTTTAAAAATCACGAATTAACATGAAACAACCCCCGGCTCTATAACCCTTCTTCTTAACGTATTACTTAGTCCTGCCGATGCCCACATTCTGTAGTTTGTCTGCAGAACACGTGGGTTTTAGCATTCTTGTCGCCCTATGTCAAATATTACTACAACACGATAGCAGCCTTCACTTTCGGATGAACATCCTTGCCAGCTTCTTTCCAAAAGAAGCAAAATACTCGAATTTTGCTCCTGTAAGCGTCCATCAAAAATACTTTTTCTCTCTACTGCTGGTAGCGGAACTCCAGCTGCGCTTTCTTCAGATAATCTTGTTGATTACTATGTTACTGACCTCACTTTAGTCGCTAATGAATTATCACAACTGAGAGCTCGACCACTTTACCATCTGAGTGATAATCAGCTTACCATATCGTCTAGATAGAAGACACAGTTAGTACTCGTTAACTCTTCAAAATCATGGCATGCCGCAGAAAAACCACCGCCATAGATTGTTCAGTTTCACTCGAAAGATCTGAATAAGAAAACAGTGAATGAAGGCTCGATAGTATGTTAGCAACAATTTCCACGCTAAATGCTCAATGTCTTCTACTCTGGTTGTTCATTTTATTCGAACCGTTGAGCTGATACTATTTTATTGACTTTGCTTTGGATGCAGCAGAATAATTACTTTGGCTTTATGCAGATGAGAGATGTCAGTCATATGCCATGCTTCCAATGTGATAGGTCGTAAACTCAGCCAACCTTCTGCAAATGCTTTGAACGCATTGACATCTGCTTCAAGGACAGCACATGAGCTGATACAGTTTATCTGAAGACTAATGAAGTCAAAAAGCACTCACCGGGACTTAACGTGTTAGACGACTTTATGGTTTTATGCAACAACTTCTAACAAAAATGGGTGGTGTTGCCTGAAACATTTGTAGTATCGTAACTGTTTACATTTCGGTTCACAAAATACACCTTTTTAATATGAGAGTCGCTCATGTCTGTTGGGCAACTGCTTGCGAATTATTTTGTTCAGAACCTGAGTTCCCTTTATTTGCATACTGTTGGATATCCCTCTTACTAATCTTCAGTTTAACAGAACAAATTTTCATTTTTGTTTGAGTGTAAGACTTCGCCTCATGGTTTTGTTCACATCACGATACCACAGACAGTTTAAGGCCTAGATAACACACATCACTGCAGATCAGCCTGCATGATGGCCACTCTCTTGATTCTCATACCTTCTCATATCTTGACTGCACCGGTCGATTCAACCACTGTATTTTCAGGGTAGGAGACGTCCACTGACCTTATAAGTGTCGTTCGTATTCCCGAAGTTAATGCTGAGATGCGGTGTGTACAATAACAGAACTATTTAGATTAATATCTGAGATTGTATTTGTGCGCCACATCAACCGATCATTGTGAGAAGGTTCAGGATGGTCACTGTAAATTACGGCGATGCACCGGACATACAGTAGAACCAAATCTAAGCCACCGCTGATGATGGTGATGTTTCAATTCTGGCGTACCTTGTGGAAAGTTTTACTATCATTGAAAATGACAAAACACTTTAAACGAAAAACTACCAATTGCTGGAAGGATATACCACAATTACATTGAAGAACACTATATGAAACAATAATCTGTGTAGTAGGTTATGCAGTGGTTAAATATCTTGGCTGCCTCCACTGTTTCTTCCACATTGTACATTCCCGCTTTTTTGCTATTTTACAGAGTAAACAGTTTGATTCAGAGAGGTATCACATGAAGTCTAAATATTTTGTTATTTGAAAGTCCAGTGGCATTTTGGAGTCTCACCAATTATGTACCATAACATCTGCTCCTTGTCAGACGCAGAAATTAACTACGAATGATGAATAACAAGCTTACCAGTAAGCTAGCTCATTACCACGAATTTATTCTCCACAACAAGCATCTTAGATCAGGTTGATTTGTAAACTGACTTTGGAGGGATTTCCCACATTGTTGTATGTTTATGATCAACAGCCGCCTGTGCATAACAAGTGCAGACATACAGAGTGACACAAACCTGGGGGGCTTTTATGAAACGATTGATCGGTTTACGCCGAAATTAAACTTGTTCCACCTACCAAACATGTTTGAAATTGTCGTTGGTGCTAATCTCCCTATATTGTCAGTTGCGCATAGAAATTACGTGATGTGAGAGAACATTTGTTCCCTTTCGTTAACACAATTTTAACCAATCGGTGACTCGCCTGTAAATAAAGTATTCTGAATTATTTGGTACTAGAAAGTCTAGACAGTCGTGTTTTTCTTGTCATGGTGTCGTTATCAGAAGACGACTTTTTCTCAAGAATAACTACCAACCTCAATTTCTCTCTTTCACATAGCATTTTATTTATTGTGACATGTTCCTTTTATGAGATATGTAGACGACGAAGTTAGTCAGATGTAAATTAAATAGTCATATATATATTAACGTTAGTAACGATTTTTCTTACTTGTAAGTTCTTCGGTAGCTAATAATGCAACTGCTCATCAACAAACAAGAACAAATTAAAGTGCTTGACTGTTATCAACTTGACCGCTTTCATCAATATTCTCTTGGAGATGTACAATGAGACATTTATTGGACTAATGACGTCTACCTAGGGACCGTCTCGAGTAGATACTTTACATTCAAAGAGGAATTTGGCAGTGTACGATATTTTGTGCAGAAAGTGACCAGTTAGACTTGAACTCCTTTTAGAACGTTATCATCAAATTGAGTGCTCAGCGATCGATTGGGTATACTTATTTAAGACACATTGCGAGTGAATGAACCGCTGGAAATAACAACGAATATATCTGAGACATTCTGGATCCGCTTACATAATAAACCGTAGCGTCTACAAGTCTCTTTACTATTGTTGGTCTATGAACATAGTTAACTCTGTAATAAATCGGTTGAAGATGTTAGCTGAATTATCTGACGAACCTGGGACAGTGAATGGCCTCTTTTGGAAAACGAATTTCTTGTATTCACTTAATTGAAGGTGTTTTCATTGTTACGTCACGTGTTTTATTGACAAAAACAACTGACGCTTGCACATACCACTTTTGGTCGGTATCTATCAGAATCGCTGCTTCGACTCTTAAGGTACACAGTGAAAACCTTAAGTAAACTTCACTGAAACTACTTATTGACCCTCGTAGGTTACTCAGTGCTCCGATTGTGAACAATTGTTTCTAACACACAGACCAGCGTTATTGGGAAGTTCTTTTCAGTGTCTCTGCTTCCTAAGTTGTTAATGTTCCTTTTATCAAAAAAAACGTCTGATGCAATTTCGTTTCATTCGATTTTCAATAGGACTGGGCGATTCATTTACGTCTAACCATAAAAATCTACCGTACCGCTCGATATCTCCCGGATAATTTTGATACAAATACTACAGATTGCGCCTTTTACTTGTTGGGCTAACGAGGATCTGTGCACGTCTCTTCGGAAAAATTGTTTAACTCGAGTTTTTTCACGGTAAAAAACGCAATACAATAATGATAATGGTGATGACAACAATGTAGTGAGATTGACCATAAGAAGGTTTTTCATCAGAACTATCGAGTTAATCACTTACTCACCTATTTTACCACAACTCACTGGTTGACATATGTAACCTGCTTTTGGATTCAGATAATCAGAGCATAGCACAAGTGGTTAAAATGAAATACAAACTTGCAGATTGATAATGTCACGAAAATAATTTTACTTGTGAATGCGCAGTGTTCCCTTTAGAATTCTGATAAATCTAAGCTTGATGTTTTGTCATTCCGCCGCACTTTACTACTTGCCGGTTAACTGTGAGTTGGACTTCGTTTTCTGGACAACTTAGTTACCTATGGACCAACGGAGGAATTGAGCTCATTGTGGTGAATTGAACCAACGGATTTTGTATATTTATCCTCAGATACCAGGATACATACATAGGAGAATATAGTCGATCTAATAGATAGTCAATCTATTACATACCTCCCGTACATAAATAACATTTCCTTACAAGCGGTATGTAGTTTTGATCTAAATGTGAGTGTAAATTGTTCAGTCATGCCTGTCTTACAAAGGTAAAATAACGGTAAGATGTCCAGTCCTCTAGTAAAATGTAGATTATCGTAAAGCGAGAATTAAATAATCAAACACTCGTCTGCTTGTGCTGAACGTACCCAAACAATACGTAGAAAACCTGAAATTTAATGGAAATAATGACACTACAGTATGTTTTACCGATAGAACGCATTCACAGATGGTCCTTTTTTTCCCTGTTTAGTTAAGTCATGTTTTTGATCGATTAACTGAAAACAACCACTATCAACCCATTTTCATTTATTGTGACAAAATCGTTTTAATTAGTTAAAGGTTAATAACTAGTACTATGCAACATACTGTGACAAATTTAGTGTTGTTATGTGTTTCACTAGAACAAGTATTATAAAAAAATTTGCAATTATGGTTTTGCCGCAACCGTTATCCAGTTTTCCAACTGAACACTGCAACTGAAGTCCTGGCCTTTGGGGTGGCTTACTAACAAACGATCTGCACTTAACTGGTGACAGATAAAATTATCTAAGATCGGTCATTCTCCTATTGTTGAGGTATCTTCCACAAAATAACCTACACAATGCTTTTAATTGAAGGCGCTAAGTGTTATTTATTTGAGTTTTAAACGCAGCTAAGTGTGTAATTAGATAGTCGGAACACCACTTAGGTTTAAAGCCATTCGCAAAAATAGAAGAAGCATAGTGGTCTGAAGTATGAGCCAGTATTTCGTTTCTGACGTATTCTCGGCTAAATTTGTTTGCTGAAAGTAACAATGATTAACAGGAACCGTTCTGATGTACTTCTGATTAAATAAGCTACTTTAATTCAGAATCACCGGATCAATAACAGCTTGCTACAAAATGACGATTTTCTAAACAACTCTATTATTTGCTCAACTTTGTTGAAGTCCGTGTTGCAGTTGTCGCAGTAAATTTTGAGGCACAATGAAAAAATGTTTCATACAATAGTTGTCTTAGTTTTACATTTTAGGCTGATCTTACTGACACTCTTAAACCCACAGCGTGTCGACAAATGTTTGACTTCACCGGAAGAATTACGTGTTCCTACATTCAGTTTGAAGAATCGCTCGTTGCTGTTCCCAAAATTTACAGTTTAGTTTCATTTGTTAGTTTATTTAATGTTATATCTATGGTAAGGATATTATTCACAAATGTTACGTTTTTCAACATTTCAACTAACTAAACCCAAACTACTCGAACATTCTGAGAAAACTGAACAAATCGAAAAACAAAACGGGACCCTCCATGCTAAACATCTGATAAGTCACCACAGTTGATAACCACGGTTCTGTTATATGTTGTCTCATCAGAACCTTTTAGTATCCAAGCCGAATTTCCTTGACAGATCAAGTGACGCTCTTTTATGTGTACTGATAACGAAAGTGAAGGTGATTTGGTGAACAATCTGTTCACGGCTATTCATCATCCGGCCACAACATATTATCAAGAGTAGTTCTTCACATGATCACGTCAAACAGTTTTGAACTGGAGGTTTATCAGATGACTAAATTGATCCCCCGGTGGTGAAAAGTTAGTAAGGAAGGGCCATGGAAGCCGTACGGCTTGAACAAATTTCCTCTGACTACACAACCGTGGGTTGCAAAACCGAATTTCAATCGTTTTAGTAGCTGTCGGAATACAAAATTTCACTCCTATGGCTTGAGAACTTGGCAGTTAGTGAACTGTAGGTGGGTTGAAAAGCCCTTTCGTGTGGGACTTAGTGTCCTGATTCGGAACTGCATTCGAAGTTGAATTCGCCTCACCCTCAACCAACCATGTGGGGTGGTTTTCACATTTCCTCAGTGGAAGACACCGGGTTGTGGGAACAGTGTAATCCGTTGCTCAGAAACGGACGAAAGAGTAAACACGAAATGAGGTCACACATTTAAGCAGCACAAGTTTAAATATCTACTTTTATAGCTTGGTGAATTTAGTTTTACTGATCCTGAGGCAAACTGTTCGAAGCAATATAGGTATAGTAGACCAAGGTAGCAACCCTTGTAGTTAGCAAAGTCTCCGGAGAACTTTAAACGGAGTATTCTAAAGGAACAACTATTCTGTTTTGTCCTCACTAGTTCTTCAGACGACTTAGTTTGATTGATACCTGCAGATAAACATTTTTCTCCACACTATCGGAAACGTTGTTACAAATAATACGGGTAGAGTGTTATTTGTATATTGATAGTGAATAGCACAATCAAGTGGTTTAACCTAGTAATTCCGGGGTTACTGTTTTGGAATTAAACTATTTGGACATAATACAATCTAAATTTAGACAGTAAGTGCATCTTCTGACCACTTCGCTAGGACACATTTGAACTAAGTATTTCGATGAAATTTTAGTTTATACGTTGTTTATCTTTGCCTCTTCTGAGGACTTCTAACAAAACCGTAAGAGTAGGGATTGTCACTTGTGGCTTCGAATCGACTTTGATAGTGCATTATTTGTACAGTTTAAATTACTCGGACCGATCTAAACTGTCAAAACTGTAATTTAAAAATAACTGTCTAATTAGCATGTTGATGTGGTAATACAACCTTTTTGACTGACTCCATAAGGTTCACCGATTCCACCTGAGTAAAACATGTAGAAGATACTTGTTAGTTGCCGATGCATTACATCTGTTTCCAGAATAATAGTGATGCTCTAATCGTGGGATGCCTCAGAATTAATTGTATTTTCAATATCGGAATCAAAAGCGACTAATGTCGACATATTCTGTAAATAAAAATAACACTTGAGGTGGGCTGTGGCTTGGTCAAGGATGGCTACAACCAAGCCAAACAAAACTGTAGACGTATTACATGTACAGTATGCTATGTTAAAGATGTACGTACACTAATATGGAGGGGTGAAATGCTGAGAAGACTTCAGTAACAGGGTTATTCCTGTTTTTGTCTCAGTGACTTGCACAACCGACGGAAGCGTTATGGAAGATTTGTTGAGCATTCAATCAGAAGAATACTTAAAACATGTATATGGGGTAGGTCAGCAAGAATGCAGGTTTGCAGCCTAATATTTGGAAAAACCACAATGCTGTCGCTACCTACATGTGGTAATAAACAGTATATGTCAATCAAAAGATTCCACGATGAATGCAACCCATTAATGAATCAGAACGTCCCATGGACATATGTAACCTGTTTTGGTTAGCGGTATTTGTCGAGCCATGTGTTGACAGTAGCAACTGAAACTCCTGAAGTATGCCGTCGATGAGACCATAACCTGCTGATGTCGTGAATCGGATATTTGAAGGCTTTACGCCCATTAATTTGCTGAACGATTATTTCAAGCATCTACCCTGTTATCTGTGCTCCAGTCACATGCTGGTGCTCATTTTAAGAATACTTGAGCAGAATCCCAAAAGTTTTCAAGACAGTTGCGACTGATTGTCAGTGTTTATTTAATCTCAAACACTTTGCGAATGGGATGGGACAGACAGTTTCTGTGCGCTGTTTATCCAGCCAGTTCAAAGTGAAGATAAACGAACCGTAATATAATTACCACCACAGTTTGTTGGCACTGCAGAAACTAGTAAAAGAATGCACTGACAAAAGATATATAGAAGAGTGTAATCAATCTCCAAAGCAAAGTCAGTGGCCCTCGAAGTATTCAACACGGTTTTACTGAATCACACGTCAACTGTTCACGCCGACGGTATCATCACTTTGCAACCACAGTTGGTTCTACTGTGACTGCATTCATGTTCTCAGGACTCTCTTGTTGGTTGTGTAAATCTCTAAGCGGAAAAAGTATCGATACATGTTTACTACTGATAGCGTATTCTTGGAAACTGAAAAGCACGGTAATGATACGTCCTCTGTTACATAGAGAGCACAACACAACTCAATAAAACGTTTGAGTTTGTTAAAGTGTACTTTGGGAAAACAAGGTCAAGTTGGATAACAAACATTTTGAAATCATCCCAGTTTAAAACCGAATGAATAAACCGAAATATTTTCCCTGCAACACTAAATTACTTGCAGGCAGTGAAACACATAAAGGGAATAATTTTTATGGTTGGTCGTCGTTTTGAACGAGTTTGGTCGGGTTAACTGAGTTGGCTGGGAGTCAACGTTTTTGACTGCTAGAATCTTACATTACACTGGTTAATTTTATTTACTCTGTCCTGTAGATTTTGAAATGTTTTACTCAAGATTTTCCTGTAATAATCTGACATTTAAAACGCGATGTTGTCAGTATGCCGTTTTTGTTACGCTTTATTTTTCAATCATTTCGAAAGATATATCCGACCACGGTGTCTAACAGTTAAGCATTTACTATTAAAAATAACTGAACCGTTACATAATTCGTGATATAATTGATGTATCACTGGAACATGTAAATATTTTTTCGCAAATATCCCATTCCTAAATAAACTTACGCAATAGCTTCAGCTTCACGTAGAACTAAGTCAGAATGCCGAATTTCATTCCATTCTACTCATTCCCAACTGATCACCTTTGTTTAGCTTTTTGACAGATCGTCTATTTGAATATTAACTAAAATAGAACATTTAGAGATCGAGTTGTAGGTCTTTATTCTTTGCATCCTATGTCTGATACGATTCGGCAGCGGCACAATGACAGCCAGTTTCCTCATGTCGTACGGATTTATGACTGAAATAAAAAGGTTTACGAAGTCTTGATTCCTTCGTTTTATTTTCTGCTTCTTATGTTATAATCTGTTTTGTGTGGACTTTGCGCATCCAGGATGATTAACGGAAGTTTGCTTGAAACAAGCTGACTAGTAACAGCTTTTATTGCCGTGCACCTTCTTGATGTCATTCGACCGTAGCCTTATATAAGTGAAAATCTTCTTGATTGTTTTACTGTACATGCAAATCTTATCATTCAAATTTGAAAGTAAGTTTCGTGTTGACACGATAATTATTTTAGTCCCTCGGAAAAAAGTCGGATCAAAACTACTTTTAGTTGAACGTATATATGGTTGGACGTATGCATATACTAAATTTCAGTGCGAGACCAAGGCAGACTCAATTAAATTAGTTGCTTTGCTGGTGGTAAAGTTGGACTTCAAAATATTCTTTGAATGGGGAAATAGACAACTGATGAGCTCTCACAAGATATGCATATAAATCTCGTACTCCTATCTAAAATGAATCAGCAGGCATCAGCATCTAACTGTAAAAGTTCATCACAACCTTCCCTGATATGTCCTGGCACTAACCAACATTTGCGTTTCCCGTTGTCCATTTCTTCAACAACTACTGTAGATTAATTGGAGCATCATAGCTAGCTGATCGATTTCCCCACACTAAGGACCATATGCTATGTACAGTTTACAATACAGCAGCTCAGCTGACTACAATGAATTCCTAAAGCGGCGCCAAACCGGTAGGAATGACTATTACTTGTTTTGCAAACTTTCTAAGCTTAATTTGTGAATCCTGCAAATCTAACTAGCTGTTTCCGCTTCTTGAGAAAACGGATTACTCAAAGAAGGCAAATTAGCACTTTAACGTTGGACAGGTGACATTTTTCAGGTTGTAAAGTGATTTCACGATACAATTTACACGGACAAAGAAACCGGCTGTCATTACTGCATAAAATCTTGAATACCTTGAACAGATAGTGAAATGATTGAAACAATGCACGGTACAACGTTACGTTAGGAGATAATTTGAAGATCTTAATGCGCTCACAGGGCTTTTATCCGTCCCAACTTTAGTGCGCCCAATGTGCGAAACATGTCCTGATATAAAATGTCAAGTAAGTTTCACTGAAATGAATAGTTGAAATCAGTTATGTGGTGTATGGGTGAACGACGCAAACAGAACTAAAATCCGACTAAAATTCAACCCTTTGTCGAGCTTTTTTAAAATAATTTAGTCCCAAATGGAACGAAATCGGGTTTTAAAAAGATTTTGTTCAGAGGTAGTAAGTTTAATAAATCATTAAAGCATTGTTGAGATTTGCATAGCGCTAGAGATTGCGTTCATCACCTGAACGGTTGAATGTCATTTTCCTCCCCTGAATTCATCTCGAGGTCGGTTTTAATAAATTTAATGTTAGATTTACGTTGATTTCACGGGCAGAAATACGAAACTACCAAAGACATTGTTTATTAGCTGTGAGGTATGACAAAATCACCTTGTTCATTGTAGAAGGTAAAACCCTTTTAGAAATTCTAACCTGGTCTCCTGCACTTGAACCAACAGGTTCTGCAGCTTTAACTGTCTATCAATCACAACACTTTTGTTCAGGATCCGCTACTGTATCAAAATTTGCCGCTGTGGCTTCGAACTTTATAAGGATCCGTTGGTTTTGACAGAGACAACGAATCAAAATTAATGTGTGTGTCCTAAATAAAAACTGCACTTATGAACAGCAGTTGAATTTTTCGTTTCCTGTAGTGGAAACATGAAACCGAACTATTCACGATAAAAGCGTCACAGATTTCTTCCATGCGTTCTTTTTTGACTGAATCAAATCAGCATATTCATGAATAGCTCATCACAGCATTATGGGTTGTACTCGAAACTAATCTAGCTTCTTTACAACGAGATGCTTGCACACTTTTGGTGAAATATCACGAACCTCCGTTGACAACATGTACAGCTAAATGAAAGTGCGACCGTCTGCAACAAAAAAATAAGTTGGTTTTCTTGCTTTGTTGTGAAACTACTTTTATGAACTTTTGGTTGAACAACGTCAAATCTAACTTGTTCTTTATTCTGTGCTTCTGTTACACACTTTTGTAACGTGATACCAAATTCAATTTCATTTACTCAAATGGGTTCACCATCCGGTCTGAAAACTACCATTTGTGAGTCACTGAACTGCTGCGGTACACTGCTATACGAACGATTCAAATGTTCGACATGAACATGTAGATAATCGACACGTGACTCTGTATCAAGACTAGCCAAAGATGCAACTTGCATCTACCTAAACATCCAGTCTTCCTGCAAATTGTAATGACTTGTAAAGAAAAGACTAATGGTCTGTTTGGAAAACTCATGGTAGGACCGTCTTTGTTGTAACTAGTTGTTCAACATACGTGACTCTTCTGAAATGTCTCACAGATGAAATATATCATATTTACAAACAAATAGACTATCTTCTAAACTGTTTATCGTTTAGAAATCTTACAATATCTCAATGACCTGCCTCAAAACGATGCATTGTTTTGACAGTGCCTTTTGTCCCCCAATCTACGGTATTTACTGGCTGCCTGTAGCGATTCCTTTCGATCAGCCAAGCTCTGGGTCATATGGTTTATGGCGTGAACCGTTACATTAGGCCACAGATCCTGTATGCATTTCAAATGAAGGTCTCCATGGTCACTTGTGTGACTTGCTGATACCCTGTTTTACTGGTTGCGTTTGCCACACAGAAAAAACAACAGATTAAAATTGGCAGAATTTTTTCGATGTGCATCGTCCATATTGATGTCGAAGCTTTGCAACTTATTTTTACCGCACTGACAACAATATTTACTAAAAGCGTCTTGCCAATGACAGTCGATTCTGACCCTTACCAGGTAGACTACTACGGTGTCATTTTCTTCTGTTTACTGAAAATTCAGATCCTAACATTTGGCCATTGATATAAGGTCGACTATCTGCTACCAAACTGAATATGATTTATTCATGTATACACAGCAGCTTGTAAGCCTCACAGGATAAAATCAAGAGACATGGACTTAGATAGACGTTAAGACCGGTGAAAATAAAGGAACTGCAATATCATTTGTCCCCTAAACATTCGATAAAGAGTGTCAGCCCTTGCTAGACTGTTAGAATTGTGGACACACTTTGTTTCGGCCACAACTCTACACTGTGACTTTTGAGCCTAGGTAATTGTAATTCAATTTACTGTGCCTTATGTGTCTTGAAAATGTAGAACTACTCTCTACTACTCATCATGAGTTTATGAATATTTCGTTTCTAGGCCATTCCTCGAAACGACGTACATAGTCAAGAGGCTTATTTGAAACATTAGCTTTCACCTTGTTTACCTATAGTGCCCTACAAGGAAAAATTTTAAATAACACAAAATCTTTGGAGTGGACCACTGATAGTGTCTTCTAGAACAAGCTCAGAATTGTTATGTAAAGCTAACTTGCAGATGTCCTATTCTTAGTTCAAACCGTGTGAATTCATTTGGAGAATGACAGGTCGTGACCGGCTTACTACTGTTAGAAATGGTGCATGCAGAATAATTCTGTAGTATTCGTCTTCTAAAATGTGTTTCCAAATTAATAAATCGTTGCGGCACAAAGTGCCTCTTGAATAGCTAAGTAATAACAGAGTTCTTATTGAAGACAACAAGTTGAAATGACGATCTAATATCAAGTTTCATTGTGTGTGGATACTCTTTTGTAAAGCTTTCCATTATGCTTTTCAAATGATCCTTCTATAAAGTCACCGAGTAAATAAAATAATTTTCTTACATTAGTGACTATTTGCACCCTACTTAGTATGCTTCACTTTATAGATAATCAGGTATCCAACCAGCGAACGTTTTCCGTTGTAGTTGGGGATTGTGTGCTTTACTGAAACAGCTGTCAAATTCATGCAATCCACTACAGGGTTCACTTGGGTATTTTTTTATGACGTTTTAAGATAATTTATTTGACTAAATCGACATACAATCGTCTGTTCACAAGACTTGTTTAGAATGCAAAATTCAAGCGACATCTGGGTGTTTTTTGTTCGCAATCAAATTGATTCAATTAGGCCACCCCACATTGAACAAGTTACAAAGTGAAACACTTGCCGTTTCTCACAGTTGCATAAAAATTAGACAGTGACAGGTACTCGACGGTGAGTCGGTCAAATTCAATTTTGGCGTCCATAGAATGTCGCACGGCCCAAATGGTTTTAACGGATTTCACGTAAAGTAACTAACTGAAAAACAGACGGTTGGTTCACAGTTTTGTCAGATCTTGATAGATTCTCCTAAGGGAAATTAGCCTGCATATGAAGATAAGACGGTGTTTTGATAGTTCACTGTATGTGGGTGACAATGAATGACTTGACAAGGTTGCGTTCAGATAGATGACACCCTTTTTACTCGGGAACAATAAAATTTTGGTTTAACCTCAATATCTACTGGAGTCACGGAAAGCAAGTATTTTCCTAAGTCCATTAAACGATTCCTGATTAACAGTATATAATGATTACAAATAAGCACGTTTGGGTAAGAATGACGAGGTCATAATAGACACGAAAAAATTTCACGGATGCTATTGGCGCAAACCAGTCTGTTCATCTAAAAAGATTCGCCGAGCGACTGTCGTGAGTAGAGCTGTCATAATTTTTAACCCGGATGTCTCTGAGATGCAGTAAGCCTTTGCATGTGATCAACTTTCAACCTGACGCAATGGTAATGTGAGTCGTTTTGTCGTTCTCCACAATTAGGTCCGAAGGCAAAAATCCAGAATACATAGTGGTGAAAGCGTATTGTGTTAGAAGAGCAAATAATCATCTACGTGCATGTTTATCACACACTGCATTGCACTTACATATTCTGTAGTGTTTTAAAAAGTTTGCATCGGCTGCCACAAAGTATCTAAATCAACAAATGATACTCAGAAGCCTTTCTAGTTAGAGTAGATGAGGAGTTGTTAATCCGTGGACCCCTTGTTATCTGTTCCGTTATTGGGCTCATTACATATCACCGCATTCTACAAGAGCCTCGTTGATACACCATCATACTTGGTGCAGTCGGCAAAAATCGTATATTTTAATGAGCCAGCCATGTGGTGATATATCTCAGGGTTTTAAAAATACGCAATAACAAACTGTTGCTTTATTCGCTCGGTCCATTTACTTGAGATGGTTCAGTTAGCCGTACCTTACGTTCCCGAACGTCTGACTACACCAACTAGATCGTCTACGTCAATAAAACACAAGACAGAACACAGGCTCTTGAAGTTTAACACAGGCACAACTATCTAAAGACAGTGAACGAGTAGCTCTTTCGAAGAGCATCACCAAACCTCTTTCCGGAATGAAAAGGAAGCAGGGAAAACAACGGGTTGTGGAGTCAACTTGGCAACCTGAAACTGATTACCAGCTCCATCAGCACCACGAATGAACAGCACAGAAACAATTTTCTTACCGTGCGAGTCAAAGTTCTCGGATTACTTATGCATTTTAAAAGCCTACGCTCCAACACTGTCAATCTTCTGAAACTGAAAATCAGACTGGTGGAATTCTGAAACTCGCCAATCCTTACTTCAACATTTAGGTGGGACATTATCGTAACTCCTCGTCCGAACGATTTGACAATGTAGAGAATGGGAAAGGACGAAGACTGCATACACAACAGCTTGTTTGTCACAAACATATATTCATCCACTAAGCATTATCATGAAATATCTCGGATACTCCGTAAATTTTGCTAGTGAAATGGTTAGCCTGTTGCTACCAGAGAGGTAGATCCAAATCAAGCCTACAACACGACTAGCTATCACGACACTGCCTATGATATCAATCTCTCCCTGAGTGGCAATCTGGAACACAATCGCATATACCCGAATCAAACGGAAATTAGTGCTATCAAAATTGCGTGGTCAACTCATATATTCTGTCAACCCTGCTCTATAGAACAGTCCACAGGTCAACACTGAAGCGAAGTCATATATACTTCTGAGGGAACCAAAAGGCATATCTCTGAACAGGGCTTAGTAAGTAGAACCAACCGTCAAGGCAAAGCAAACAGTAGCTTAGGACTCCACAACGTTTCTCTTCGATATGACATTCTCAAAACACAGATAGACAAGAGACAATTTAAGGAATCACAAGGATATTTTCAACTGATTATTGAGTGAACATATGTCAATGCTTCAGTTTTGTCATTATACCCAGAGTATTCATAAAAGTCAAGATTGCAAACAGCTGTTTTTCGGTCATTCTTATCAGGCTTGTACAATTACAATTGCAACCTTGACTTATATGTCAATGCATTTGGACTGTACACCGTCTGTGGCGTACATGCAACCTCAGAAAGACCCATGGTATCACATCCATTAAAAACCACACCACTCAAATATGGTGTCTGTAAAATCAACAACCAAGAAAAACATGAAAAGGTGCGTTGAATCATATCAAGAGTGATACTCATTACAAAACAGCCTACTGAATACTTTATTGGAGAACATCATAAGTCTTTCCTTCATGAGAAAATCAGACTGCGTGGATACGGTCACTAAAACTTAAAAGACTGTAAATTATCTCACTAACTGCAAAGCTCAGGAAATCGACAGAATACTACTTCCCATCATCATAGTCAGCAGGACTCCAGCTCTAAATGACCAGCCGTTGTTGTGTTGGGTAAAGATATACTTCTTTTACACAAGGTAAAGAATACGGCGATACATTCTGAAAGGGCAAGGGAGGTGCTGTTGACCGCAACGAATGTGAAGTTATTTCTTTATTAAGCGTTGTAGAGGTAGCCTTTTCTTCTGTCGTCTTCAAGTACCTGTACCCACTCGTTAATCGGATGTATCCTGGATTGTAATGTGAGTCCCGGACTGGAACATCAACGTCTTAAGTGCAACTCCTTCATCTTAGAATGCGAAAGTATCAAAATAATTCCATTACTGCTACCTATGGGGATAAAACCGATGGAGTTAACTTGTTTCCAAGAAATAATTATATGTTTTTCTACAGCACGCGATTATAAACAACCTGAAGGGTTAGTGAATCCAGACCGCAAAACTGCTGTTCACAGATAATACCTCCTAAGTATCACAGTCTGAAAATCTTCAAGAGAGTTTGCCAAACCTGACGCTGTTGTAAGTTGAAACTCTAGAATGACCATCAGTCTGATGAAGACAAAACATCAGCAACAAAGTCGTCAGTGGCTCTCCTGATATCTGTATTGTGGAATGCAATATAAAAGCGGTATAGAAATTCGATTGACTTCCATGTATACTGCTGAGTAGATCCTATTTGGAAATCGAGTTTGGGCAGTTCATTTGCGAAGCAACAGTATTAATAGTCCGACTTTCACCGAGGCTTTTTAAAAACCCTCTACTGGTTATCAAGGCGTGAACAGCGTACATGCGTCAGGATAGCCAATTATGTCTATTTACTTTCTACCATTGCATATGAACTGCTGACACTGACTGGCAGGAGAAAGTCCAGAGGAGATATGCCTAAGACAAAACGGATATAACAGTACTGTTTTCCTAGCTCAGTCAGTGACTTTTGTGGTAGATGAAACATGTGAAGAGAATGAATGACGATCAGAATCCCGAAATTTTGTTGTACGGTTTGTCAACCAGTGGCTCCAGATCTGAACAAACTGGAATTGTGCTAAGATAATGTATGCGGACCTGATGGAAAACTGTCAACACCAGCACTACATTAAGAGAGGTAATCGAAGCAGATTGCAGTGGCTGGAGGAATAAATCGAAAGGCTGGTATGCTCAAGAGCATATGCCCCGGAAGAACACGGCATCTGCTGATTCAGTAATCCATGTCCATTATGAATAATTTGTGGATGGCATTTTACGGAAAACATTCAGGTGATGGAGACAATTAAGTCGGTACCATAAACACAACAGATTGGATGCTAGGTGTGTTAAATGCTTTGTGTTGTAGAAAATTAGGACGCGATCCAACCTCCTGAAGTTGAGCAACGCATTGTACACTGTGGTGTCTTTGTCTGCCCCAATATTGTTTGGCAGACTTAACACATAAAAATGGTTGATGTGCCTTAGAGTTCATGCTTCTAAACGGAAAATATCGTGACACACCATGATATGAGCGGAGATCGAAAATAGAGTCTAAATTGAGCGAATAACGTTCACATGAAAGAGGTAACAAAAAAGCCTTATTAGTCTTGTGAAAGGACAATTCGTACGCACTTTATCGGTTCCAAAACTGAAATTTATGCAACTTACGTGTAACAGTGGCCGAGAAGAACTCGGGCATGATAACTGAGATCAATCAAACTTTGCATGAAACTTAAGAAGTCTTATTTTCAAAAGACTTTCAGAAGTGCTGTCGTATTTGCCGTCGCAAACGGATAACCAAAACAATATCCCGACAGCACCGATTTCAAAAATTAGTAATGGAATCGTTTGTTGCCAACAGTAATATACGAATTTACGAGCCACTGCACCTGAATTGCTTGACTGGCATAACATGACGTACAGTTTTGCGTTCGGCACAGGTATAGGCCCTGTTTGTTGCATTTTGCCGTATGCTGTAAACTTCTGACTTATTTGCTATCCGCACTTTTAACCAGGGAATTGAATTATGTTGGATTTTGTTTACGAATAAAGATCACAAGAAAGCGTGCATTTTAAGCTGATGTCATTTCGTTTGTATGCGCCGGTTGGCTACTTAAAATGTTCAGTGATGTAAGCTTGAGGGGTACCAACGAATGAAGATCATGGGCTGAACGCTACGATCAAAAGCAAGTTGGAGTGAACGGGTTGAGCGTTGATGCAGCTCTATTAATTGCGTCAGTAGCTTTTTGGTGCGCAACTGCTGATTGACGTCGCAAGGGGAAAAGCTAGCATCTTGGAATTCCGAGTACGTAATGCCGCATGAAGAAGTTATAGGGCTAACCACATGACCTCTTAAGATGGAGAACTTCGAGATCGCGTATTCATAAGTTGTGGTATCAAGTTGAGGTGCCTACCCACGCTGTGGTATCGTTTGCATTGGTACGTTCCAGGACATCGTCAGTCAGTTTCTCGCAGATAAAGCCTGTTGGCGCAATCATTCCTCTAGTTGTGACATAGAAACTGTTTACCACACCCGGTTCGTGTTGGCTGATATTCATTCCATTCTTTGTTTTATCGCTGTGTATGAAAACTGTAAAATTGTCATATTTGGTCAAATAATGTGAATAAATTAAATGTATGCATCACGCAATGTATATCTACTCCAGATCTCAATCAACTGCATGAAATTGCGAGATTTCAATTTACCCCTATGACAGTGCTATCTTGCCAAATAGCACAGTTCTGTTGTAGACGGAAGTTGATGTCGTTACCCAAAATCTGGTATATTTCCTGTTCTTTTTAAGCATTTTTTCTGAAGTGTTGGAGTATGTGTAACCTAATGCCACCTCTATCGAAAATACGCTTTCATGTGTCGTACAGTTTTTGTCATCCAAGCCTGCTAACTATGGCCCACTGGCTTAAGAAATGTTTTAAAAGATGCTAATCAATTTTTCATGCATTATGCATCGATGTCGTACAGCTACATGTTTTTCCTTTTGATTACCTCTGTGCTAATAAGTGAGACTATAAAGCTGAAGGTCCAGCTTCTATACGGCTACCGATTGATAACATTTACACAAACGTCATTCACGGTCCAATCAGGAAAATGCTGAGTGACAGTAAGAGCTGTTATGTTCCTGTTGGATGCTCACAGAACAGCTGACTGCACCGGGCCAACAACACAAAGAGGAAGTAAGTGTAACTCGTAGAACTAAGTCGTGAATTCATCGCCGTCATCGAAGACCGATGTAACTCAGTGATTCACACTGATGTTTCACGGCGATGTGGCCGTAAAGTCAAGGGGGAGAACTGGCCAACAAAAGAAGTGAAGATACCTGTCTACTAAAAATATCTATGTCTATGCTTAAACCTTCAACGTTAATGTGTGTAAATTTTAAAAACCTACCAGTAAGGTGCAAATGAAGGTAAGTCATCATTTGTAGGCCTTTTCAATGTCTTCATTGTCTCTCACCAGCACAGGCACTTATTTTAAAGGAAACCCAGACAAACAACAATGACATTCACGCTACTGAGCTCAGTTAGCCGCAGCCCCACATAAAGTTTTCAACCACAGGCTCTGTGAGTGATAAAGGTCCCAGCCTGAGGGACGAACCCGACTTCTAGTGACCAACCTCTTGATAAGCTGCTTCATTTTTTCAGAATAGGTCATCATCCGTTCATCGTACACCGCAAGGCAGTCGGCTGCAGTAGTGCTGGGCTTGATTGGTAACTATCTGGCATGGTTTGTGGTTACTCGCGTGGTAGTTTTAGATGTTAAGTCGGAATGCGATTACAGTTGTATGGACTAACCGAGGTAGGGAACGTGGGAAAAGGGAGCACGTGCGAATGTGATGACTGCGTGTGATGATACGCTTAAACCAGAAAAACAGGATTTAAGTGAAAAGTCAGAGTTCAACCATTTGGTTAACGTAGTGGTCTGTTTGTTGAACAATTGGAACTGAAAACAGTTGATACAAGTAAGTAAAGCTAACGGCTAATTCTCCAAGCACAACGGTGCTGACGTGATCCGTTTCAGTTTTGTAGAATTGACAGATCATTACTGGACAAACCGTCTCAACATTACGCCATCCGCTATTCGCTGATTCCTTTGTTCTGTATTGCACCAATTAGCTTTCACTCTGTTACTTTGTATGTCCTAATACGACCAGCCATTAACGGACTGTGCTTTATTTAATACTGTTGTACATCCATAAATTTGGCTTCTTGACTCATGCATATAAATTGCCTACTGTAACCAGTATGAGGTTTTCTCCTTATCGCTTGCGTGAGAGGTTTCAATCCCAGTACGATTTCTATAGCTATTCGGAGTCCCTAATTCCGAGTATTACATTGAATCATGGTCACTTTCAAAATGAAGCAGGCTCCAGCCCAAGAACTCAATCATCAATTATGAGCTGAGGATACACCCGTTAATCGTCACTTAGTGTGAAGTAATTTTACTGTGTAATCTGACCTGTTTATGGTATCATGCATGTTAGGTTGACAATTATGGTAATAAAGCAACTTTTGACTGAGTTCAAAGTCAAGAGGACTAACTTTTAGGAAGCTCCCAACTATAATCCATCCATGGAAGTTATGTACTTCACAAGTATCCAGAACGTCCTGATATCATGCGACGAAGAGAAAACCGTGAACACATCTGTAAGAATCACATCAGATTATGTTCTTTACACTCCGGGTTTTCTACAATTATATGTGACGGCAGAGGCCACTCAGAAATTTTTCTTATAACACAGAATTTCTACTGTTTTACTAAGGGGCAGTTGCCCCCACTGTTTAAGTTCCCGGCACTGGAAATGGTTTCAATCTTTGAGAGTGTTGAAGGTTATTTTAATAACTCCGCTTAAATTGGATTTGGTTAACCATCTTCTCTATAAACTAAACATAAACATGGACTGTGAGTAGTAAAGATAAATTGTGCTATCCCCATGAGAAGCTGGAGGTATTCAAATACATATCGTACTAGCTGTTAAATACCGCAAGGAATAAACTATGCCCTATTGGCTGAGATTTTCTAAGACAACATAGCAATTGAAATGACTGAAAGAATTTTTTTAGTCGTTGACCAGCATTTTTCCACCTTTTAGTACAAGTAAATAAGAGTTAACCACCACTTCTGTCATAGCCTACGATGTTACTGTCTGTTGATGGACAAAGTGGACATTTCCATTGTTTTCACGAACGTCCTGACTCATAAGATCTCATTTTCTGAAACTGAGTTGTCAACATGTCGGGGCTTAATTCAGAGTCAATATCCTCACTTGTGCTAGAAAACAATGAAGTCTTTTATAGAAGGTAAAACGCCCTATGCTGCTTAGTTTGTATCATTGATTAGTTTAAGAATCAAATCAGAAGAGGAGAGCGATTAGCGATGAAGGATGATAACATGTGTGCTCAAAGATGAAAAACATTACAAACTGTTTCAGGTAATTAACATTAAACACAGTTCCGTTTTTTTTATAATTACGCAAGTAACTGTCTTTTCTAGATGCTGTAAAATTACGTAACGCGCAGTTATTACAATTTGCATCGTTTGGTGTGGTATGAGCTGAAATGCGTTTTCCATAAACTGTCAGTTAGAATGGCGGTAAATTCAATTAGGCAAATATGTTACATTCTGACATTGTATGCATACAATCTGACACATGATGACAAGCTAATTCTATATCTAAGGGTCATGTTCAACAAACAACCAAGTTTTCTATTGTTGTAAGCAGTCACCGTCAGGCCTTTTTGGTTTATTCATTCTTCAACGTGAATAGCTGTCCATCAATTTGGTTCTTATCATCATTGAAACTTACTAACTTAAGTTTACTCCCATTTGGGTGAGCTACGATTTTTGTTCCAACAAACTCATAGTGATAACTAAGTGACAATCTTCTGCTATAATTAGAAAACCATTCAAACTTGAAGGGATGTTTAAGCCATCCAAGTTCAAAACTTGAACTGCATTAGAGTTTCGCACCTGTCAGAGCCAATCAAGGGTGCATATCTTTTCCATAACTGAAGTAACTAACCATTACTGACGAAAGATTGTTGTTAAAAATCACTGAGAATAATTTCATCGCTTTTGACGTGACTTCACTGAGGCAGTAATCATGCCTTTCTCAGTCGAACGTGAAGTGGACTACCTATTCCGGTCGTGATATGCACAGATGATCGGCCTTAACAACAAAAACTTCAGGTCTAGTGTTGCTTAAAATAAGCAGGCTGAATTAAGTTTGTATGTGAGGACGCTGCAGTCAACTCTTTAGCCATGTTTGCTAGATACCGAGATATAACTAGAAACTTTAATAACAGAATACGGCAACACATTTCAAGATATAGTCAGCATATGAATGTTCTACAACACACTTGAGTTGTTGTTTAATGTTGATTTTTGGAGGGAGAATCATTTGCTTTGCAGCGACCATGATAGCCAGTCGACGAACAGATCAAGAAATTCTCAAATGAAAGCAGGATTTTCACGTGCAACCAAAGGAAAGAAGTCAGTTGAGATCAATCTAGGAAAACTTAACTGATTCCCTTAAACGTGTTCACAATAAAGATTTTCAAAAACACTTATTTTTTGCTAACAGTTATCCAAATATGTCGGCATAAACAGTCGGTCAAACCTTGAAGCAACGTTATTTCTTGATAGAGATAGGATTATTCAGTGCTTATTCAGACATGAAACATATCTGTAATTCAACGGGTTGATTTCTACTCAGTTATTGTGCGATGTTTTAATGATGAATGTTGGTTTGGTCAAGTATCTGCGGTTGGAATAAACAAATAGTTTGGTTGTGTTCATTTCACCTCCATGTACTTTACGCACTTTATCGGATTTCATGAAACGACCAACAAACTCCTAGTGTTTTACATAAACAGCTGGATGTGGAGAATCTCTTTTTACACTTCTCGCCAACGAAGGTTAACAACACAGCTTACAGGGATTTGTCTCATGTATTTCAACAGGCGAACATTCAACAATTACATGCAAAACTGGCCGATGGAAAGTAGTAGCGTTGTGTGACTGACTCGTTTGCAAGTGAGCTATGGTTTACCAAAAACCTGATTGGATAACAGTTAACGGAAGATGGATACACACGAAATAATTTGCAACCAAGCAACTTGACATTACAAATACAGGTTTCCAAAAATAAACGTCGATAGAACGATCTTGTTTAAACTAAGTTTCGGAGACCAACTACTCATTGGATTCAGAATAATGAAAAACAGCATGCTGAATCAGATGAGACGGTTAGTGGACAGCAATGACAGACACATGCTCAACAAAATCAGAGAAAGTTTGAAATCACTGTGAATAATCCAATACTAACTACCTCGCTGTAAACCGCTGATTGGGGAACGAAGCATACGTTCACGTAGCAAAAGCCTGGATGGAAATTAATTTATCTGATTAACCACAGACAGGAGTTCTCTTAACTTCAATGAAAATATTCCTCATGGAAAAAAAAACTCAGTTTCGCAACATGTGTCAATTCGTATACTGTTAGTTAGGACGAGTTCAACTTTTACTCGTACCGTAAGAAAGAACAAACTATCGACATAACTGGCTATTTTGAATAACACTGTTGAGTGGACAGTTCTGTTGGAAAATGGAAGGACTCATAAAAATGGCTGCTTTGGAATACAATCTCAACTGTATACCCTGAAAAAACCTGGTTTTTTCAATGAGCATGAATCATGCATGAAAAGAAAAGAAAAACCACAAAGGTCAACATTCAGAAAGACATCCAGGTTCCTACTTGGATGCAAGAACAATTAGCCAGTTAGGCAAGATTCTAAAAACAATTCATGAGCAGGGTTATGAAAAAACTATTGAATATACACAACCCTTCATGCGAAATAGAGCCGTCCCATTAATGCAGATACCGATTGTGTTACACTTTGGAAAACATACACTCTTTATTCTGTTTATCGTGCTGAGAAAATAAAACTGAGTGGACAAATAGGTAAACTCTTCAACGGCAGACTGATATGAACTTTAGCGTTAATTTATGATATGCCACCTATAGAGATCATTTGGAAAAAATTCTAAGCCAACCAATACATATGTATTCGGTGAGAATTTAGTCTGTGCCTACCTTTAGCAATCGCTTAACGCAACAGTTGTAAACCTTCCGCAGCTTGATGTACAGTATCATTATATTCAGGAACCTCTTAGCTAAAAGTGATGAACACTGGTAATAACTATAGGCAGTTCATTCTATACCCGTACTTTGTCAAACTGGGGTTGTAGCAATCACTGTACAATTACGTACCTGGCGACCTGATCATTACTCACAAGCGAAAGTAGTTGAGTGTTCACATATGATAATTTCGTCAAGCCCAAAGTGAGGTCATTGGCGCAGTGGTCAACACTGATGCTTCATGAAGGCGTGGCCGGAGTTCAACGCCCTGCAGTGGCAAGAATATGTACTACTGACGAGCTTTAATGAGAGCGAAACTCGAGCGTAGTGTTTCTGCTGTTCGAAAGTGGCCGACCGGAAAGTCTGAGGGAATGCGACAGCTGCGGTCAGCTGTGGGTGATGTTCAATTTATATTTAGAAAAACTGAAATACCCCACTACTTATCGGGTAATAAGGCAGCCGTTGGAGTAGTGAATTGGGACAGAGGGATAAAGGAATGTCGAGTGAATCGATCAATTTACAGCCGTATACCCTGTCAACACAATCAGTGTTTTATACGGGGTGACTTCAAACTATTAACAACACTATCACCTCCCAAATCTTGCAGAAGTTTTGTTTCCTCAATGCATAGTCAAGTTATATCTTGCAATATATTGACACTGCACTTAACCTTGTCAGTCGCACAGGTAAAACACGCAGGTCATATATGTCAGACAATTAGAAATTCTAACATATTTCAGCGCATGTCTTCTTTCTGCACTGATAAAGTGGTTAAAGAGAAAACACTGCTCCAAAAATCTTTGTTATCTAGTATCATCTCTGTACAAAGAAGTGAGCCGATACCTGTAAGGTAGACAACATTGACCCAGTATTTCAGGCTAATTAAAAATGTCATTTTCCAAAAGAATATATGTATGTCTGATAACGAAATGTTCAGCGTTTTATATGCAGAAGCACGATAGACCTACATGAAGATTCAGAAGATTTGGTTACACTAACCTGGCAAAAGCATCATGAATTTGATGATGTACGCAGTGCGTTGCATAGAGATAACCGCATTTGTGACTCAAACTAACTGCGTTGCCTTTTAAGACAAGCAAGTTACTCCTAGTATTCGTCTAATTTCGATGGATAACGCACGGAGTGAACCTGACAAACTCGGGCGCTTGTTATTTATTCAGTTTCAAAAAGAACTAATTCTCAATATTTTCCTATTTTTGTTGCACATCGATCTTTTGGACAGTTTTAGTGTACAAATGCGTTGACATGTAGGTATAACTGAACTGTCCAAAGTAGCACTCGTTTGTTTACACGGTACTTGATTATTGTCCTAACCAACTGCTTGAAAATTAAATGCTCAAAGTTTACATCAGAAAGTGTTTGTCAGGTTTAAAAATACTGTACAGTCTCTAAATCATAACCATTGAAACGGCAATGAAGAAAACTGTGCACACCTTGTACATTATGTAATCACTGTGAAACTAGACTTGTAATGACTTGTCAAGGTCACTACCATTTTGGTTAAATAGTCTAACACAGTTTACTTTGTAGACATTTTTCTTGGACTGCTTTTGAAGAAAATGTAAATTCAGTATAACATAGCGGAATAGTAAAAAGTTCGAAAGACAAAGCTGGTTAGGTTGAAACTACTAGTGGTAACAAAAACGGCTGTAGGAACAAGAAGATATATTCAAAATGTCACATAGCCGATGCATCAAAATATGAATGGACGACGTTGCAACTATCAAGAGATATCCCTGTCAGCATACCTCGAAACATGTGTCTGTAGCAGTTTGAATCCTATGTGCCAGCCTGTCAACATTGCAGTGTTACTTCATTTAGTTAACGTTCAGTTGTCAGGTATTTTCACCATCTGTATACGTATTAAGATTGTATTGTGTCTGCTGTAAACTATTTTGCCTCGAACCCAGTACCCAGGCTTTCAAATGTTCTCATTTTTCTTGCCAAGGTTCTCTCACCAAACAAAGTGACATTATGATGCTTTCTGCTTTGTAATAAAATTTTCTGGTACGTTCGTAGGTTGACAAGTTTTTACGATGGGGATAAGGAATTTCATATGCGCATTCTTGTTTCATTGTTGAACAAGGAAAAACTGTAATGGATTCTTTATAAGTGGAAGGAAAAAGTGAATGGAAGGGAATACAGGGAAATCTCAATGAAGCTCCGGGTGTGAAGTCTTTTGGACAACGGAACCTACCGGAATAACATTCCATCAGATATGATTTGTGGAATTGAGCTCAGATAGCGATTACGAAACTTCATATCATAAGGACCAGCGGACTGCAGTGTTAGAACTATCAAATACAGAATTGGGCAGGGAGTTTCAGTGTGAAGAGACAATAATTGTGAGGCAGTCCGGTTAAAAAATTAATTGATGACGTTACTTTGTTTGTTGACGGATTATCTGCAATCAATATGTCCAACTCAACGAAAAGCTGAACACTTTAACGCTCAATCTGGGCTACCAAACCAGCAGCTATTATTCAATTTAATGACCAGCACCGTGCTAGAAAAACAATGCGATTTCATTTTTACTCAGCTAGCGCCTCACTTCAACGAATAGACCGGACTTATTTGATGGTAAAAATATTAGGTCCAGAGATATTTCTTGTATTCTTAATTCAGTATGTTAGTTCTGAAATAACACTGAACTCAACGTATTGTTTCCACTGTTAGACTAGGTTATCTCCAACGGAGTGAATTACAAGGAACATTGATTTAACAAGTTAAATTTGTGTTTCGATTTAGTTTATTTCCTTCTGCTTTACAGCAAATTTGTTTCTGTATAGAAATGGTACCAGTGCGACATGTGAAATACGTGGTTTTAACTATTGGTCGTGCATTGGAGATTTACATCACAATATTGAGGTGCAACATCCTTTTTAAATATTCTCAGCTTAAACAAACGCTCAACCTCTTTCATTTACCTTGTTGCAACTTGTCTTTTATTCTTTACTCGTCGCGAAAACAACGAACGTGACCGAACATTTACATCACATTTGGTTGTTTCAAGGCCAAATGTATGCAAAGACACTAAACCACGTCCACGCACCGTGCACCAGAAGTTCAAAACACCGTATGCAAAGGTGACGAAGGTCTGGAAACCAAACTGCGGCTACCAAGGAAATTGGTGTGTACAACTGGAAAAACAGTAAGTGACAACTTCTACACATCAAGGTTTTACTTAAATTTGAGTACATTAATACATGATACTTGGAAGTAAGGTGACACTGTTCGTTAGTATTCAGTGGCTGCAGCAGTAAGGTCGTCAGATTTGTCGTCACTTGTTAAATTTCGTGGACTAGCCATCTGGACTGATCAAACGTTTTGTTATCGCCAACACTCAGCTTGCATTGCTTTGTCCGTCAGCCTGATCAGTGCTGAAATGGCTGAAAGTTTATGTCGATTACATCTGTCATGCCCGTTAGCTTACCGTACAGAGAGAGGAACAACGAGTAAAGTGATACTAAATACATTAAGTTGAATCGTACGCCATCGTACACAGGACTCATAACTAATTAATACCATTATAAAATCAGTTTTATAAATTTGTCTCCGTCTCTGTCCATGAAAGTAACCGCAACTCACTTGAATACCAATGTATGACAAAACCGTCACGGAATACGACCAGAATTAAAAATTGTTCATCCTGATTACGGTTTAAAAACAATGATTCTGCCCTGATAATCTATCCTACGTGTATAGCATCGGAAAAACAATTATAGCACAAAAATCACTTCTTAGTTGTACCTATGTGCCTTAATACAGTATAGTTCACTGACCTGGAATCGATAGTGTCTCAATGATTCATTCCAAACCGATGTGCACAATACACTGGAATCTGATATATATATGACATTCAAAACAATAACAGTCCCATTCGAATTCCTCCGTTGTGTTTGTCATAACTGACGCAGGGGTCGACATCGATGACCCATCTGCATTCACGAAGCGATTCATATCAGTCCAGTTCATTAGTTATTGGTTTCGTATGTGTCGTGTCTTCTCGCGGTCGTGATGAAACAACAAAGGTCCGAGTTCACTTTCTCTGCACTTTTTGATCGAGAGTGCGTTTTAGACATTCCAGTGATTATCTTTCGCAATAAAAACATTGTCTTCCAGCTTACCTAGTTTTCCACTCCTCACAAAACAGACCAACATTTACCAGACTAACCATAGAAATCAAGTTTGGAAAACACTTCATACATTTACTGAGTAGATCCTAGGTCTGGATGAACACTTACAAATACACAATCGTCCATACAACGATATATATATATATTAATTTATCCAGACGCTTAACTATTCTTAAAAGTGAACTGTGGTCAACAAGTACACACGAAGGATAGAGAATTGCTGAAGTCTTACACTAACTAACGGGGTTCGTATTTTAGGTGTGAGTGAAGTAGGACTGGGCTGACAGAGAGCTCAGAAGGAAGTTGATAAATAAAACCACAAAATATTCTGTCGACAACCTTATTGTGGAACTAATAACTTGATCATCACCATGGAACTGTGTGTGAATAATCCATCGGTGTGATATCTTTGAGAAGTGCAACCACAAGTACGAGAAAACGGTGTGTATGAGTGTGTGTTAACAAAACGCTAAACTAGTAACCAGGGTGTAGATAAAGTTTGGGAACGCGCGACACAGACTGACATCCTTCTCAAATTAGTAAAACTAGATGTCCCATGGAGAAACTGAGAGAGATCGTGTGATAAATCTACACCCAGAGACACTACCGGAAGTGACATAGTAATAAATCTATGGACAATGTAATGCTAACGACAATGGGCAGGTTAGTTATGTCATCGGCCAAAACAGAGTTAGTTGCCACATGCTTTCTCCCTAACAAATCTGAGGAAATTTATGTAACTTGACAGGCTGGCATCTTGATGAACAAAATTATGCTTCATGACTTCTGGAAATATCAAGGTAGTGAAAAGCAGGCCAGGGATTCATATTTACAAGTTCATTCTTCAAAATCACGGTGGCTCAATAATGAAACACATGGTAATCCAATCACTATATCGTCGCCATATTTGGGAAGAATACGCTATCTACGTGGACAAAAAATGCTGAAAATAGTCAGACATTTCGGATATTCTGTTGTTCCTCCAGCTTAGTATTCAAACTGCAAATGTTTCACCATTAAATGAGATGGCATCATAGGTGATTCAGCTTACAATTGTCAGCATGGACGCTGGCGAAATTTATTAGAGGAATAAATTGAGAGAAATACGGAAAGATCGTTTACATCTGGATTTATCGCATGATCAGCTACGCAGAGATGGTTGAAAATCGTGCTGCTCGAGATCGGATCAAAAATGTGAGTACGATATGTCATTAGTACATTCGTAGTTCTTAAGCACATGAAGATCGAGCAAAACAATAACTTCAAAGACAATAAATTTACTGCGGAGGTTAGAGATGGCAACAGATCGTTTTTCTCGGAAGTACTAATCAGTGCTAACATACGGATCAACACATTAACTTTCACAGTAACCACACCGCTTGTCGTAAAAATGGACGAATGTGATCTTTGGTTAAGACAGCTGAGATACAGTACAATACCACAGAGCTCTTGGGTAAGGTGAAAAGCTGTAGATAATCGAGCACACATTCGCGACGGATATCCGAGGAATATCGCCAGACACTGTTTGTTGCAGAGCGAACCATCAGCATTGGTGATTGCATCCGAAATAACCGAAGGGCCAGCGTAACTACACGGCATCATGTTATCACATGAACCAAAGGCGACCTAAAGCAAAATACCATTGAAACAGAAAATCTGTAACCTACAGATAGAAATGTTCTGTATATCGTCAAACGCGGTGTCTATGGAAAACAATACGTCAACCAAACGCGACAAAAGCTAAACCTACGTAAACAAGAACAATATATAGTCATCAACAAACATTGCACTGATCACCATCTGTGAGAATTTAATGAGTCACATATTCACCCTCCTCACTGCGGAAATCCTTATTCAAGCAGACACTAAACAAGTAAGGGAATTTCTTGAAACATTATTAATCAGTCGATTTGATAGAGAGTAGTGTGTTTTACAAACCGGATAAGCCAAGGTTGTCCAGGGATCGGATAAGCGTTTAGCGCAGTAATGCGCAAATACCCGCACAACTGAACGATACGAATTGATTTCGATAGATGGGGAAAGTTAGAAAGTGAATGCCCAGTCAGATCAGAGTTCAAAAGAGAATAAGTGGTCTACCGAGCCAAAAGACAGAAGATGACAGTGCAAAATCCAAGACCAGAATCATCAGCAAAAAGAACGAACCATTCAAACTCGATAAAAACGTCAAATGCTGTAAGAGATGAGCAACCAGACGTTAGTTCGACGGTTCAGAAGCAGCATGAGTAACTAGTGAAAATTCCGATTGAAAGGAAGACTGACTACTGTGTAAGCAAACAGGCCTCCATCAAGATTCATCACGCTCAAGGTTCAAACACCTAGACAATGACGACGTTATCTCTTTCAATCAGTGAAACTTTGCAGTCGAAATGCCAATCTCGGGAGTCGACTAAACGCCGGATTCATCAGTCGGAGCTACTAATTCTACCAACGCTCCCTAAACCTGCGTTGTATTTTGTACGGCACCTAAATTACTCTGGACATTTGTCGAACTGAGTTCGGTTGGACGAGCGAACTCTGCTGTATGAATGAGCAGAATTTAGACAACTTTAACACCAAAATCTGCAACAGTTTTATTAAAGGTAAGAGCAACATAAAATCGTGCTGAACCATACTAGGGGATTGTTGTGCATTTTGATAGAGAGACTATTAAACGTACCCAGATATAATACAACAAACGGAATATGTTTGAATGTTCTTCCAATCGTCAGTCGTTCTCTCTATTCAATGCTTATTGTAGGGTGCATATTGAATCACTTGTTAAAAACTGGTCCTTCGCACTTAAACAAGGTAGACAGCCACTTAGGTGTTGATATATTGTCTACTAGGGGCTAATCCAACCGTGACTGTTAACACTTTCCCAGTTCGCACACAGTGCTACTCACACTACTCTCAACACCTGTTAGATTTATCAGTGATCCGGAAATAAACTCAATGTCATAGGATCAAACCCGGTATGCCTATAACCTCGTTCCGTCTTTGCTCGCTCCAGGTCATTTCATGATGAAGTAAAAGGCTAATTTTGAGAGCAGATTTTCGACTCTTCAACAGATGCATTTCAGTACAGGAAAAACTGTTAATTCACAAAGGACTTAGAAGACAAAAGATGTTACATGGACGGGGTGAAGAGATCTGATGAGTCTCCGTACAAAAGCGAAACAGACGAAGTTAGATCCAGTCAGGTACCAATGGAATGAGAATATACTTTGAGTTTAAACCGATATGTAAGCACGCAGCAAATAGTTTGTGCTAAGGAAGTGAAACAAAACCCCATGTTTGACACAAAAAATATACAACATTTCACCGAATCAACAGCACATACGTTACCTACTAAAGAACGAAGATAGTGTTTAGCGTTTCAGTAATCGCCAATGAAGTGATGGGCATCTGTTTTTTCATCAGCACCAAGCACGTTCGACCGATAAAAACCACGAACAGTAACTAGGTGCTAGGTTGTAAGGCTAACCAGACTCATGGTTTATTTTCACGGACGTTGCAGCGAAACATATCGTTGCATAGATTCACTTCAAGAGTTCTCACGCCAATTATACAACCTGCTTCCGAAACACCTGCTCCTATTGCCGAATCCCTGGTCATAGTAGTTTACATAATTTGGTTTCTCAGTTCATGGATAACTATGAGTCATATCTAGTTGGCTTTACATAGTTCATTTCCCTTTTACTTAAGTGTTCTTGGTCTTCTGCTGTTTGTAACTGGAGCATAACTGTGATTTCCGGATTGTGACCTTGATCTTTAGCTCGTGACATTCTGTTTCTAATAGCAATCCACTGCTCGACTCACTCACACAAAACTAACATTGTAACGAATCCACCTGGCCTGAGACTTTTTTTCAATCAATAAATACTTGAAATTTTTTGTTTCACCTTGGTGCATCGTATCGGTTCTAATTGTATGCACAAACCGCAACAACAGATGACTTTTAATTATAAGGGAGAATAAAATATGTGCATTCTTGTGTAAGTGGTAGGTAGTGGCGAGTTGATTGTTACTACTAGTTTAACTAAGCCTGCAAGACGCTACACAAATTTACTTGTTGTATAATAGGCAGCCTCGTTTGTGAGTAGTATAATGCGTGCATTCAGAAACCAAAGGGCAAGTCTCAACGGCAAGAAGACGAAGGACCAGAAGCGACTGTTCAAACGATGTGTACGCACAAGGCGAATGACATTATACTACTGTCCAGTGTGTGTGATTAAGCGTCAGCCATATAAATGAATATACGCCTCCAATGTTCTATGTTCTACCATAACCTGTACGGGATTTCTTGCAATAAACAACTTCGCAGGACAAGCGTCTTTTGAAGTTACAACATACTTAATCACTGGTTTATTCTTTTCTACCCAGCTTACTCGGCTGCCTTTTTTGTACGACATTTCAAGAAATGCATCCATCTTCCGCACTATTGACGCAACTCTTATTTGTTCCGTTAGTTTGCTTTTGTAAGAATTTTTTGAACGACTGTATAATCACAAAGCTTGTAGATGGAGGAAACTGGATAGAAACTTTTCATTAAAGCTGGCTTTCGAGTAGGTCATTAAAAACAGATTGTTTGTAATCCATCTCTGACTTACCTGCGATTCACAGAATACGGTGAGATTAGTTTGGCCTTGTTAATAACAGCTGAACATATTTATCGGTGTCAGTTATGTGTAGGATGTTGTCGGTATGTGGGTTGTACAGGTAGCAGCTTATGTGAAAAGCGGATGCATCTTGGTCCACCGTTGACATCACAGTATCAGCTAGCGTTGGTCTAAATCGATGAATCAATTTGCGTGAAACTCTGGTTCCGGAATTTCCAGCTGGTTCGTACATACGGTAGTAGCTGTTAACCCGAAAATCCGTTGAGTATGGAGATGCGAATATCTTGTGTACGCATATAGTCATAAAAATACAGTAGCTTCGTGTGTGCGAAGATTGATGAAAGTGGAATAAATATAGAAACATAACATTTTGTAATCATAAGTATTCACATCTTCAAAGTGTATGATAAAATAAAACAAGTTTTGTACCTCACTGTTCCAGTTGTTTTCTTATTCAATCTGGTGTACAATCAAGCCATGTATCAACTACGTGGAAGGAAGAACGATAGAAATAATTGGACCTACCGGACTGTAACGAACGTATGTTTGCGTATTCCACAGTGTGTAGGTGGTTCGTAGTCCACTAACGGTCGTCAGTAAATCGGTGTGGAAGTAATGTATGGTGATCTCGAATTATTTGCTTCCTTGTGAGCTGCGCACCATCCGCTTGGCTATCAGCTCTTTCTAACACAGAAGTAGAAATACCAGTTCAATCATGGAGTGGAATGCCGGTTATTTCTACCAGCTTTGTCCAGTTTCTACAGGGAACTGTTCTTTATCGCTACACAAAAATAAACATTCAGCGCTGTAATGAAGGAAAGGTTAGCTTATCGTCCCACGGCATGAAGCGACTGTCCATTGGCTTTCAATTGCAGGATACCAAGTTCGCGATCAATAGCCAAGAGAATAAAATTGTACAAACCTGCCGGTTGGATCAGGTAACCTGCCTGCCCTTGGAGCGTCTGCTACATGGCGCATTGTTCATTTTGGCTTCCGATAACTGGAAGAAACCGCGGAGTAGCCAAACGACGACGGGGCCACAAGCTATTACATCTCTTAACTTCCATATATGCGAGACTGATGAATTCCGTCCATCTGGCTGGGGAATTCGTTACCACCAACATCGCTGTTTAAAAAACACTCTCTTTCATGGGTGCCGCAATCTACTGCAAGCCTGTACTCGTAGAATTATTGGCTCTTTTCTTCATGAGACTCCGTGGTTTATTTTTTCCCTTCCATCCGCTGTTCTGTCCTCACATTTATATTCGTTTGTTATTCTGTGGATCATCATCAAAACCAATGGTACCAAAAGTCACTGTACCCAAGCCTACGTTATAACAATGGGAATGGTGATAACCTACTCAACGACTGTCATCAGGTGTGAACCAGTCTAGTATTGATACAGCAATAAATATGAAACTGAACATAAAATCACAAAATGTTCTAGCAACATTCCAGTAAGTTATCTTATTTAAATAAGGGAAACTGTGACATTTAATCAATTTGGTTGACACAAGTGACAAGTTTGTGGATGTCATGTGATCAGGTATCATCTGATATCACAGGTTTTGACGAAACTGTGAACCAGAAGAGAACGAGGAGTATGCAGATACATTCGGCCAGGCAACCGTAGTGACTCAGAATCAAACTGACAACAAACCTATACATCCTTTGTCCTTCTGATCAGTTGTGAAATCCTCTAGAAATCTCCGACTTGCCAAGTGTGTTAACAACTCAGGTACTGTTTGATTCCATTCTACATATGTCATCCTACTGGCAAGTCATCACATGGTAGCACAACAAACTCACTTCTACACCAGTTATGCCATTCACGTAAGTTAACACTAATGAGTAAGTGCGTGTACGAAGTGATCAATCAACAGGCAAGGAATGGACAACTTGTTGTGTGCTTATTGTGCAGATACCAACACCTTATACCTGTTTACACGGAAATAAGGCAGAATTGAAAGGTTTCCACTGAGACATTTCACAAGATGCACTGATATCGATTCTAATCGATAATTTAGTTTTTATGCTTCATGAACTGCATATTCAGTACTTACGTATTCAGGTTTACGACGTAATTAAATAAAAAGGTAAGTGATTAGGTTGTACGGGCGATTTCGGCGTAAAATTGTCAAGATTGATATTATTTCACAGTCGGTAATGGAGATTGGTTGAACCGTCAATAAAGGAACCGTCACATTGTGGTTTTTAATCTAAAATAAATGAAGAGGCTATTATGAATTTTAAAAATTCAGCAAGAGCGAAAGTACTAGAGTCATAAAGCATTCCGGAGGTAAGTATGTCACCGGCTGACTAAGGACGGCTGAACAACAACTATTCCGATTATCTGTAATGATTTTTGAGAGCAATAAAAGAATTTGCTTCTCAACAGAACCGAGGTAGTATCCGTAGACCTGTGCAACAAACAACAGATGGAAATGCACTCACAAGAGGACGATTTTACGAATTAGGATTAAATTCAGACGTACAGTCAAAATCTCAATGTATTCATCACATGTAATGCTCAGCTCAAATTGTGGAGTAAGGATACTTGAATAAGTTACAGATCAGAGTTTCGGATGAGTTCTGTTAACATCCTGTTGTCGTGGACATTCATCCGAAAGTCGCTGATATTCCATCCTCATGAGAAGGGAAGAATGAACATCAGTGCCTCATAATACGTTTGGGGGTTGATAGGTCGAGTTGTGTCGAACGAACAGTCAAGTGAGATCACTGCGCAAGGTAAGAGGAAGTTGTATTCTAAAGTCCATACTATCTTCATAACCAGCCGAAACTGCATTTGAAACAAGCTTGAAGATTACATAAACAAAACACTGGCAAAAGGATGTTGTGTCCAGAGGGATTCTTCAACTTTTGTGAGTAAAGAAAAATCACAACCGCCCAAACATTCAGAGTGAGAACAACTGATTGTGAGTGATGTTTAAATCCTCTCCAGAGATGCAGCCTCTTCTCTGACGAGGAACTGTGAAGTCGGACTATAGCAAACTAAGTGACCTTTTAACCTGATTGCGCTTTTCATAACCCACGTAGAATTTCCACCAGCAGTCTGAAATATGTTTGGACGAAAACCTGAAATTTTTGAATCGTTCTTGAAACAGGTTGACATTAAAAGTCATTAATAAATATTACAGACGATTAGAAATTAAAATTCAACACCAACGCGTGTAAGCTATTTACAGGTATGCACCTGTATTTGGTCAAATCTTAGTAAATCAGCTAGCCAAAGCTTTAGGAACGACCCATTTCTGCTTAGTTTTATCCGCTTATCCAGAAACGTTTTTCAAACGCCATTACAAAAGTCAGTTCTACTTTATAACAATTAATATAAAGAGATCTGTTTGTGGCAGCTCATTAATATTAATTGGACCTAGGTGTACGCTGCCCATGCAAGTCACGATCGTGGGTGACTTCAATCATTCAAATAGTCTGTTCGAAAAGCGTTGTCAGTGAAACTTGACCATACCATTCGCGTAGTCAATCTACCATACTTTCTAGTCTGGCTTAATGAAACATACAAAACAGTACGAACATAACTACTTAACGTAATGAATATTTTGGCAACGGAGCTCAAGTCTGTGTGGTGCCGGTTCGAGTAGAAACAGTTGTCAATTTTCTGCTTTCACTCAGCGCCGGGTTTAGCTCACGTTAAACGGTTCTTGCACTATCTAACTATGATGACTCGACAGTCACATGTGTGGAAATGCAGATGAAACAAAATCGGCTTAGACGCATGACATGGTGTATTCTCCCTGAATTTATTTGGGGTATGTATTACTGATTATGTATACTCAGCGGAATAATCAGTGGTCCTGTTCATTAATCTTCTCGAGTAGGTCGGAATTTTGTTGCAAACTTAGTTCAACCATTTTAGGTACGATTTAAGAAGAGGTAAAACTAGTCTCTAAGTTATTTGCTGTTCACTAAATGTATTTATTCACGTATCAAAGTGGTCATCTCTTCATAGGATCCATCATGTGATTCACTACAAATCAGTACTGCAGCTACCCGAAAAAGACCAGTACAGATGCTGTCCGGGCTTCACGCAACAGGCAGGAAAAGAGGGCTGCGTACCAAGTGAGTTGTTTTTGTACTATTTTTATAATAAAGAATCTTGGAGGATGAAGTAAACATATCTAAGCGCATTCTGATGCACACTACTGACCAGCCATTGTTGGGATGGTTTTTTTTACCAGTTTCCAAGGCTGTACAGCTCGTTACTAATCCGGCCAGCGTTGTTCTGAGAAATCCGTGGGGCAGACAATTCTTTAGCCTCAAACGCCATCTTTCGCCAGACTGCATTTCATTCCCAGTTTTAACCCATATGATCTGTATTTTTTATATATACTCTCCAATTACTGTTAATTCCCGGCCATCGGACTCATCAGGTACCGATAGTTTGAGGATGATTCTAGCCCAAAATGTTTGTGCCATCAATCAGTTCCCGTTCGCCAGACACCTGATCTTTTGAGCACAGCTGTAAAAGCATCAATTAAGCGGATTTTGATTACGCCGTTGGTTGCACGACTGCGTTTCGTAGCTCAGCTGGTAGAGCGCTTGCCGCGTTTCAGCATGGTGTTTCTGTCGCTGGCTCGAATCCAGCCGAAGTTCAGATTTTTCGCAAATGGATCTCTTCTAACCTACGGGACTGTTTTTCGTCGCCTGTTTTTAGGCTAGCACCCCACCGTAGGCAATGCCTTGTGTAGTTAGACTTACTCGACCGATATAACTGAGCCGGTTTTATACCGGTGAAATTAGTAAGATGAGCGAATGTTCCTATTTACAGAGCATTAGTTACTGTAGTCAAATGCCCACCCTGGCTCCGTAGGAGTTCTGATGTCTCTATAGCTTACCTTTGTACTTCATCCCACAAGAACCGGTATAAACTATTTATTCTCGCATGAATACAAACCAAGTTTCCTCGAGTTTTCCTTCTGCAGGTTAACTGTATCGATCGCGTGCTGCCGATATGAGCAGTAGAATTTGGATCCAAATATGACCAAAAAATGGCGTCAACATTCATAGTAAAATGCCAGCATCATATTGACCCCAGACGGTCACAACTCACCTCAGATTGGCAGTTTGCGCCAACTGAAGTTACAATCGCTTTACGTAACAACAAACTGAGCGTGCGCTGATGCTCATCCGTGAAGTAACGCCTCACCGACATTGGTTTCGTATTTGTTCGAACTCATCGATTGGATATCTCGGAGATTGTGTGTCTGAATCTCAATTTCGCTTACAAATGGTATAGTAAACAGGCCTAATACACGAGTATCAAAATCAGTAGATCCCAAATTTAAATGCCAAACTTCAGCGGATAGTTAAAATGTAGGCCACATCTTTTGGAAGTCATTGAAAATGGCTTTCATTTTCCTTTTTTATCGACTATATTAAGTCTTTCACTGTTTTGCAGAAGTTACTTCATAAGTACTTACCATATCAGTACACTGTTTTTTCGGGTAAATTTTCTTCTCCAACCAAAAATGTGTCTTGGTGATTAGTATCAAACTGTTAATTAATTAATTGCCTATTATATCTTAATACCACTGACCCTCCAACAATTGAACAGAAGCCTCTGCACAAAATTGTAAACAAATAACAGACTCTTCTTCAGCGCTTCAAATAATACAGAACTCAACAAATTACCGTATTCCTCAACATCATTTACTGCTCTAACTTAGCAATCACTAAGTTTACACTACGTGTATACTGGCATGCTAATTAAAAGCTGTCTTATTTTAATGACACGATATAGAGGATGAATGTGAATTCAATCACTAATATTTTCTATTCAGTATGCGATACAAATCGCAATAATGCAGTTATCTTGCACCTTCTTAAACCCTTGGTTCACCGACGATTTCAATAAAACGCGGCAACACAAATGCTATTAAACTCGAATTGCAACCACACTAGCGGCATTTCTAACCACAAGTTGAGTGAGTTAATGTCCTCGACGGTCACAAAAACAGTTAGGCTACCCATGATTTTGTTTATCTCTTGCTAACAAATCATTGTCTTCCTTTTCTACCATCGTTCACCAGTCTGCTACGATATTAACAAGTAGCAATTGGTGTACACACAATCATATAAATGTTTACATATTACCACGTTTCATGTAATTGAGTTAGTCTGACAGCAGTCATCAAATGTGGCTCCCAGTTCATTAGTGCCCCCTTGGTATTTACAACGAAACGCACACATCGGTGGTTATCTATTTAAAGATGTCGCCGAAATCACGATTTAACAAACCATCTTGTTTCCAGCCACTATGTATTCATTTGATTGCAGAGCATTCGCCTGAAACATCAAAACGGAAGGTCACAACTGAAGGAATCAAAAAAGAGCTGGTTTTAAAATGGAAGAGGTCCCTCTTTGATAGGGGATAGCTCCGTAGAATTAGACTGAATATGGTCGATTTACCCCGGGTCGGGAAAACCACGGTAAATTACTCCTGGACCTGTGTCATCCTATGAGAGACAATGTACACAACACTGAAAGTTTTGTTTATGTGCTTTTGCGGTTACAAACACAATAGATGTTACTGAATAATTTTGTATCTTATGTACTGAAGAAGCATTTTCAGAGACCTCATCCTGTTTGCTCACTTTCCTGAAGGGGTATCAAATTTAAGTTGAGAAATTTCTCGAGACGCGAAAGTTTCAAACTTTGAAAGCATTTCCTGGAAGTCTTTCCGGGTATCGTTTCAGTTGATGATGAAAAGAGTGAAACGAGCAATTAGTAAATTAATGTCACCTTGGAGGTAACTGGACACTGCTGCATCAGAGAAACAGTGATGAGAGTGGTCCTTATTCAATTGTTTGTCATGGCATTCTGCTTACTCCAGCAACTTCTCCAAGGCTACTTCTATTCTCCAGCCGAATGTCCTCAGGATGAAATATTTTCCAGGGGAATTGTCCATCAGAGCTGTTTGTTCTAAATGAACTATTCCTATGCTGTATTGTTTCAAAATTAATTTACCAGGATAAATTAGTTGATAGGAAATGTCAGAATAATGAATAATATCGCTGCCTCCACCGTCTTTTACAGGTGGTTTCGGAGAGACGTTTTTACATTTTCACTCATGAATAAGAATGGCAAAAGCTGGCTTGCTCATAAATATTCAAGTCTCACCATTATTTCTGACAGCCCTACTGCCACTAACTGTGTTTTCTAAACATACAAACATAACGATAAGCTTTACAACTTCAAATTTTAGAAATGAATTGATGTATTTATGGCAAATTGCAGTAGTTTGCAATTAGCAATACACCCCGTTCTTTGTCATCAGAAGTACAAACCATAAATGAATGATGTTAACCACTGTGCTCTAAAACTATCAAAAGTCGACACCTTTCAGCCGGTACTAGTAAGAGGCGTCAGGTCTTCACGTCGCTGACAACATTTCGAAGACTTTAGAACCAAATGTATAACCCTAGTTAGCCCTATTCGCTCACGAGTTTTGTAAGATTTCTTAACTGCTTCCATAATATTTCAACAACAAGCAGTTGATTTTTGTTCGGCGAAGAGTCGTCAGTTGACTACACTGTTTAAAATGTCTAAGTCACAGTTTCATCAACTTCATTAAGAAACACCGTATGTGGTCAGTTGGGATACCCGCTTCATAGTAACAGCTTGTCCTACCCTCACCACAGATAGATGATGACAATATAACCAGCCTCTATTATTAGAGGGCCAACTTACTGTTTTTAAAGTCCGTCAAAAACAACACCAAAATATTAAGCTATACATAAAGAGTTTGTAAACTTTTTCGTTTAGGTTATTTACTCTATTCATGTTGCACACTGTATCTTCTGAACGGGTTTTGCAACATCATATCATGTATATAATACTGATCGTGATTCAACAAACACAGCAGAGTAAAACATTTAGTGTGAAGCAAAATGACAGTATAATCAACTACACGCTATAAACTCTGTCAATGAATGACGAGTCTTTTTGTAAGTGTAAGAACGACCGTCGTGGTCATTAGTCAACTTCTGTGAAAAGAAAAGTACCTTCAGTTTTTGGTTGCTTAACATGTTGGAATGATTTACATCGAACTTTAACCGAGGTCGACGTATCACCAACCGTCTGAAAACCAGAGACACTGGTTCTTTATAATGTTTCATTGTAACCCGATATTTCATGATGTCCATTAACGCTTTGGTGTTTCGAATTTGGGCGTACTCGTATATCTGACTACATATGTGGCGCTCCGTTCCGTTCGTGAAAGCGACCTAGAGCACACTCGAAATATCATACATGTAGATGGATGGTAACAGTGTTGAAATTCAGGCATTAACAAACTTCATGGTCATTTTAGCTGAGTAGATTCTGAGCTCATTAGGAAAAGTTATAGAAAAGTTTACAATCTAGCAGTAGAGCAATATCGAAAATTAAACGAAACAGAATCGTCAACAATGCACTATATATGAGGTCAACTAGGCGAACAACTGTTTTCGGTAATTCACTTCGGGATTGTACAAGTATGTAGGGTACATGCATTTTACATATGAAAAAATAGAATAAGTCAAACAGGTCAGTCAAATCATAGACATAGGGCGGATCACAGTCTACTGGAGGGAGGTGGGAGCGTTGGTGAATGTGTGACATTACCACTCTTGCCTACCGTGAGACATACATTCGTCTGTGTTAAGTTTCAAGTGGAATGGTAGGCCAAGGGGGATGTAAAATTCGCACGAACTGTTTATGGGCACACTGACATGGGTTTTAGAGTCTGATGACAATTACCTCGGCCGTTGATAACAGTTGCAGTCTGACACCTCTGGATTAGGCTTGGTGAACCTTGTAGATGACTCGAAAGGCTGCATCCAGCTCAGTTTGATGGCCAGTGTCAATTAACTGAGAACTGATTGCACTGGAAATGGGCTCTAATGAACCGTTGAGAAACCATCTCGAGAGATGTTCACGAACCCTTTCCGACAGCCGCCTTGTGGTTCTCTCAACGTGACCGGCTTGACAACAACATGTGAGAGAATAAACACAAAAGGACAAAGAAAACCTAGGCAAGCTATCTTTGAAATGTGACACCAGTACCGGGCAGGTTGTGAAAGACAGGATGAGCCGTGCTGCACAGGACACAATACAAGCTTCATTACGAACTCGCCGGATGTTAGTTTCACGGGCAGCTTCCTCCTTGTATGATAGGGTAATGAAGACAGGTTTTTTCTTCACCCTCCGAACATTTTCGTGCTTCACTTTCGGTTGCATGTTTCTGTCCAGGAACAGTTGTGGATATCCACTTTAACTTAACACATCTCGAATGTATCGGGGTCCCTCCGATACAGCATATGACTTGCATATCGCTTTGGATCTTCTTGTTAAGCAGCACACCAAATTCCCCGTATACTTCAGCGGGACAAAGCTGAGGAAGTGTGTGTACTGGCCAGTTAACGTTTTTTTATAAACTGCCCTTGGAACTGATCTATCAGTTCTACAGAACATAGCAACATGTATAAATGACAGTTGGTTACTCATCTCTAATTCCATAATGAATGCAATGTTGAGGTGTGTATTATTGAAGTCAGCTAGTAGAAACCGTGTATCACCTTTACCGTTTATCAGCTAAAATATATCGTCTACGTAGCGCCTATAGAAACAGCAATTATTGATGATATCACGTTGTTCGCTCGCCTCCAGTTTGGCCATAAATATGTCTACCAGCAACGGACCTAACGGGCAGCCCAATGCTACGCCATCACATTGTCTATAGAGCTTTCCATCGAATTGAAACTAGACGTTCGAGGTACAGAATAGTAATAACTCTTTTCGTTTGGCGATTGGAATGCCGACGTTGAGTTGTCTATTTTCAATGTAAGCGCACAGGTAATCGATCGATTCTCTTAACGGCAAGTTTGTGAATAACGAGGTTGCGTTTAATGAAACCATTTTTTGATTCTTGATATTCAGTGAATTAACCGCGTCGACGAAACCAAAAACATCTTTTAAACTGAATGGGGTCAGTTGCGATTTGATTGGTTCCGGTAGTCCCACTAGCCACTAGGCTAAGAGATGATACGGAGAAACGTACATGTTGAGAATCGATCCTAAGGGCACTCCATCTTTGTGCATTTTAGGGGGAACATAGGGGTATGAAATGACCGTCCTTGATGGTCTGATGCACCCGAACTATTGATCAGAAAAGTGTGGTAAAACACAATGCGAATAATTACCATTTGACTGTATAAAATATTTCCGTCTTTCTACGCAATATCCAACTTGGATCAACACACTTCTGTTAGTACAGTAGAATATCAACCTAGACCGCAGCTGTTAGTAATGTTCTGTAATGTGATGGGAGTCTCTAGTTGTCTAGATTATTCCGTAGACCACTTCAAACGAACGGGTGACAATTTGCAAGACAAACAAATATCTTCAAAATGTATGTGATACAGCTCTGTAATTTGGAAACCATAAACACGGTATTAGATCTTGTTAGTCTAGGTCATGCATATCATGTGAAAAATCAATCGTAAATCCATTCTAGGTCACACCCAAATATGTGCACATATTGTGGTTGGAATCAATGGAAAAACCGCACATCAGTAAAAATACAGTGACGCAAATATCTAGACGTCTAATTCGTGCACAGTTTAAATAAATGAATCCTGTGGAAGTGAAATCTGCCAACATAATCAGCAAATAACTCACTGACCAAAAGAACGTTGATCAGATGTTCTTCGTATTTTCAGTTGTCCTAGTTCTGGAAGCGTCTTCAATAGAACGGTTTTCACTTGATCAAGATTCTGGTATAAGCGCGACCGCAGGTTAAAATGTTAATCTCTCATTAAACTGTTTGTAACATTATGTTATGATTTTAATGACTTCTGCAGTTTCAAAGTAGCTGTTGCCCACAATAACAACTCTAACTCAGTGAGAATTGTTGTCCTCGGATAACTCAGGCTTGAGGTAGAATATCCGGAAACGAATGAACTGAATCTAGTCTGCCATGATGCATTGAATTGTCGTTGTGATAAGTTTAGTTAACTAATCTATTTGTGAACACACTTGAACCAACTCGATATTACCGAATAAAGTGTAGTTGAATGGTAAAAAGCTGCTTTACTAAGGGTAGTCTACTACAGTTGTACAAAAGATTTGGCCATGGTACTTGACGGTATGGTAGGTGTGATTAGCAAGTATTTACACTCTACGTGTCTTACAATCAGAAATCCAACTATGATAAAATATCTTTGGGCTAGGGGTTTTGCTTCGCCAAGTATGATTCCAAGTATTCATTTTGTTCACACTCTCACGTTACTATAAAAAACGGACCTCTGGCAAAAATAAACGACTGACCAAGGGCCTACTCAATTTGGAAAATTCATATTAATTCAACCCAATAAGTTGGCGATTGGAAGTTATCAGTTAAATTAAAGTCAACGACCATACTGAGCATTGTAAGTAAAATTCTAATTATGATGAGAATTCCGATGAAAATTCCGAACTTCAGCTGGATTCTAACCAGCCACAAAACAACATACCCAAACGTTGCAGCCGGTCTACCGGCTGAGCTCCGAAGCCACAATTGGAGCCCAGAAATTTCACACTTGGACTCATTTACCAGCCTAATCCACTGTTTTGTTGGTGGTAGAACTGTTTGAGAAGTCTTGCTTGAGTTTCCAATCCGTCATATCATTCGGATAATTTCATACAGCACAGTGAACTGGAGTGGTACCTGAGTCCAAATGTTACATTTCTGAGCTCTGTGTATGGCTTAGTAGCCCAGCAGATAGAACGCTTGGCGCGTTTAGGCTTGCTGTTTCTGTCTCTAGTTTGAATCCAACGTAGGTTCAGATTTTCCACAATCTGGTCTCATTTAAATCATGAAATATGCGTAATTCAAAACGTTACAGTGAGTGCCTATCTAGGAGTGCTCATTGTTTAAAGATGATCAGAATTCGAAGTTCTACTGCAACCAGCTGGTCATTACGTAGAGAATAGATCGTCTGATTTTGTGAGTTAGTCACAATTGACTAGTTTGTATGGACATAACCCATCCCATCTATCACCTTCACAAGATCCCGAAAAGAAAATTACGTTTGTTTTCCAGATTCTAAACTAGTGACCATCAACCACGATCGGTTACGTTGTTCTCTGGACTCAATAGGTAGATGGATATTTTGAATATGCTTCAAAAAAAACAAATCTTCAAATGACGAGTCTAGGCCACTAGTCACTAAATATTATTCCTGTATCTTTCGTACAACATTATAAGACCACACCATTTAGAAAATTGTTAAACATCCTTTAACCTCAAAATATTCAAATATGAAAAGAAAGTGTTAGTCACTACTATACGGGTAGAAATTGACATTTGTTTCTTGGAAAACAACAGAAATAGAAGTTCACTCTAGATGACTTCTGTTGAAACAGCTAGTAGGGAATGCTCTCTTTTGTTTTCTAGTTATCCGATAGGTACCGACTCGGGTTAGTTTTTACATGTGAGTACAGCATAGATGAAGCTACAATCATCAGCACAGCCGAAAAGCCATATCTATATATACATATATTAATGTCTTTGCGTCGGTACGGGGACAAAGACCTTCCATACGGTTTGGAATGAAAGTGCCTGCCTGCCAGCCAATGCAGCGCACGGACTCCGTGAGTCGGAAACAAAGATATCCTGTCGTTAGATACGTAAACAAGCAGTGTACCGGTGAAACATGATTCCTGCTGTCATATTTGGGATAGTGGAAGAGAAAGAAACAAAAAAAACTGAAAACGTGCTGACCGAAAGAGTGGAATTTTTTCATCGACTTGGACCCGAATCTCTAAGTCTATCCACAAACTACTATGTCTTGTCAACCATTGGAATTCTTGTCAAAGTACCTAACCGTTTTTGTTTCAAAAAACGCTTCACTATCAATTTTGCGTTTTTAAGATGGTCAGAGTGAGTTTCCACATTTCATTAAGCAACACAAATTTCCGCCGGCATGTCCATCATTCCACTTCAAACAACGCCAAAGGTTTCGTGAATCGAAGATATCTACTTGTTTGACAACCAATGTTTCAACGGCACTGACAATGATTCATGCCGATATACCGAATTAAAAAACCTCATACCGTTGTATTAGACACCGGTCAGTAGGCTCTTCACTCGCCTCGCCTAGGTAAACCCTATGACCATCCTCTTTCAATTATGTACGCTTGCGGATATGGTGCTGTTGTGGGAATGAGAACACATTTTTATGTGCAAACTCCTTGAGTGATTTCCCGCAGGCTTAAGTTTATATGTTTTTAGAGAGAAAATTGACATCTTCTATATCCGGCAGTGAACTCAACGTTGCCATGGTAAAAGTAGAAATACTCTTGTTTTACCCATTGTGTTTGTCGGGCATCAAAGGGGTCGTCCACTTGACTAGAGCGCTACCAATATAACACGACCCATCCAGCAGTCCACTGAATTCACTCCCCCAAATGACCTCCTTTGGGCATGTGTTTCTACATTTTAGCACTAACGTGCTTCAGACATCGCATCTCCTTTCCGTAGCACCATCTTGAGTTGGAGGTACTGCTTGGCCAATATGTATATAAACAGAGCACTGCTTTCGCATTCCCTTTGGCTTCTAGACTAAACTTTTTCTGAAAGAAGTGTTAGAGTCAGAGTTGGACATGTTATATCTTTTACATTGTGTATTTTTCTTAGGGATTTGCATTCTGGCCACGCGTTTATTAGGCAAATTAACCACTGTACCATTGAGCTCATATTAGACAGTACTGAATTACTGTATACAAACTCTAAGTGACACGCGCTTGTGAATATAATTATGTCACGATCGCTTTCCCAACTCCGGCTAGTTCAAAAGAAACGAGGATACAGAATTTTGAGTGTGTTTTTGAATAGCGAAATCAGGTGGGAAGACAGTGAAATCAAACACTATGCAAAATACTTTTACAGAAGTAAACGAAATATTTTGCACCCATAATGAAGCTGTAGGTTGTGTGGATAACGTTTGTGACTGGGCAATTAAAATTATTGATCTATGATACAACAGCCCTCCAGTTGTTTCAAAAGGTGATCATCTGAGGCTGCCTATTGCACGGAACATGACCACAGTAACTTATACTGTTCACCATCACACTAAGTATCACAGTTCTTTCCACAACCGATACTCATACTGGACCAATATTTTCGAGGAGACGGAATTCGTGCCGTGACATAACAGTTGCCTTACCGCCACACGACATCCTTAAACTGAGAGGAAAACATTTCGAAAGCTTTTATATTGAAGGTGTTTGAACAGCCTGTCAAGAATAACTCGGTAAGAATTGAATATGTTTGTGGGTAGGCGGATAGTAAGCCAGTGAAGTTTGGGTGCTTGATCGAATTTTCTATGACACCACAACATAGGCTGGCGTAGTTGAACGACCATCGCTCCAGCTATCTCTACGTTTCTTTGTTGTGCTGACTTTGCTTTCTTTACGGGCGCTTTGTAGCCAATCCGGTAAAAATGGCTGAGGTTTTGCTTTGTAACCCATGCTTTCTAGTTGTTCTACAATTGCACTGATTGTTGATTTGTTGACTCCACTTCTAGGCTTGGTAATGTACCCCTATCCGTTTGTCAAACTGATATGTCCTACTTCCAATGTTCACTGCGACCAAACTACAGCAGAAAAAGTAAACAGCCATATTTTGAGCTTGGACAGACACCTTGTCATCTGTTATCCTTAAATCCGAGGGATCAAAGTGATTGTATTTTCTTTCAAACATGTCTGAACAAACTAAACATAGCACTTTCCAAATGAAACACTTCCGAAACAGAATCAGTGTCTTACAAAAAACTGTTTTACAAGATGTGAAATTTTACTACACTGGTTGAACAAACAAACTTCTCAGAACTATGCACGAAAAGCTTTTTGAGACTTTGTATGGACCCGATTGAATAAGGAGAAAACATTGACAGCCAAGGTGAACAAATTTCACCTCGACTACTCGTTGACATCAAGACAAATAAATGCTTTCGTGAGCCATCTACAGACTGTCTGACCAGTCAACAATTGGATTGTAAACAAATGACAATTGTGGTCTAAATGTCATTCAGTAGGCGTTTTGCTCACTAAATCACGTGACATCAAGGCCCACCAATGACCGCTAGAAGGTGTATGTGGTGCTCTTTTATCCCGGCCTCTTGTAAAAGTGAACTGACAAGGAAAGAAGGATTTTGCCTGGATCCTGAATATATAAATGTTTATTCGAAGCAGTATGATATACTAAGCTTTTCTTCTCAGAAAGAAATATCTACGCTTGAGAACCAATCGTTGCGCTTTAATTCAGTTTACAGTTGATAATCAAGACAAAACAAGAAAAGCAAATAGGCCAGTGCATCAATGAATGCACGTCCTAGCTTTGTATCACAGAATTCCATCCTGCTTCATTTCAATAACTATGTTTCAAATATACAATCCTCGTCAGTGGTAGATGTGGTTGCCAAAATACTACAGAATTCATGGTTGTTTTTTTTACAAATTTTCTTTTCTTCGGATCACCTGCTTGCAACCTAATTTAAGTTCCCGATTTCCAAATCGAATTTATTCGCGCCCCCTTGTTTTCGGCGTCACAAACAAGCATACGAATGGAGTTTGTCGGTCCAGTCCTCACCCAGGGCTAAACAAATTTTGTGCACATATCTGACTAACGTGTTTATGCGTAGATATATGTATTTGCACGACGAGGTAACTGTTATTTTGGGGGGGAAGGGGATGGAGAAAGTGAGAGTTACGACGGGTAACAATCAGTGAGACGCAGCGTAATGTGGTCCACTGTGATGCCGTTGGGTCATCGATCAGACCACTAGTTTAATGGTTTCCAAACATATGCACAAACCCTGCTGGTTTTGTCAAGATAATCCGATTTGAACAGACAATGTTCCAACCTTTGTGTTTGAGTCTTTCATGATTAGAAAGCCCTGAGGTCCAATGAACTCATTTTCATGGTTGGCAGTGTAGAAATTACTAACAAACTGGTGTGCGTAAATCATCCTAACGGTTTACGTTCGTAGTAATGAACTAACAACAGAGCTGAGTAGCTATCGTCGCCTTTTTTGAAAAGCAATTTGCTTTCAGGTTAGTGTTAATGTAGTTCTTGATGAACACTTTCCGATTGAATGCATCGGTGTAAGTCGAATAGTACTGACATCTAAGTGCGCCTACGATGGTCAAACGATCTACTGTCAACTAAACATATCTCAACCAATTTGCGCATACATTCACTGTTCATCCAAATTCACTTAGACATCATCTGTGACACAGCTTTTTCATCCAAACTCCATTGACTGTGCCTAGAGTGATTCAAATTTAATACATACTGAAAACGTGCTATTTAAGATCTTACGGTAAAAGAATAATTAGCTGTTATTGTCTTAGCTACATTTTGGCTATCAAAGTAGTAGGCAAGGAAGACAAAACCTATGGTCTACTTTTCAAATTTGTAAGATATGGGTTTTTTACTTTCTAAACAAGTTGGATGTCAGATCAAGGTGAGAACTTAAAGAATCCGGTATTTACTCCTCGTTATCGACTTTTTTGGATCTTCCACACTTAAGTGAAGTCCCGACTGGGGTATTACACGAATGGCAAATTCCTGATTAACGTTTTTCACATTTAACACAGTACCTAAATGTTGCCTGTTCCTCTGCTGATTTGCACTTGTGTTTCACCCGGCTAATTTGTATAATGTCTATGTCTGTAAGTTCGAAAATGACCGTTCGATCGAACCGAAACACATATCACTCGTTTTGTTATCACAAGTTAGTGAGCCCAACTTCTAACTGTGATCCTGACCATCACACGTACTCACGAGTTAACCCATGGCAATTCACCCCGACTGGTTCACGCGGGGTCGATCCATCCTGAGGCAATATATACCGAAATAATTCACCCGGTGGACGACAGTGGCCGTTGAGTGATAGAAAGTCTAATCAGAATGACATGAATCGTACGTACGAGCATGGACGGATACAATATGTACAAAATGTCTGGTAGCCTTCAGTTGGTATGGGTATATGTTTTCCTCCTTGTATGTGTTGGCATTACACAGATGAAAATTCTTATCATCCTTATCTCGGGAGATGTTTCCAAAGACTTTTTCCGCTTGTCCACAAAGCTAAGTGCAATTAGACACGAAGATATCACATTTTTAAATATAGTCTTTCAGCACATATTGCTAGAGTCTGTTCACTAACATCTCTCGAATTAGTTAACAAGATTGTACAAACTTGCAATGTTCATTGCCACTGAAATCATTCGTCGTGAGACGACACATGTCCTGGATATATTTTCTAGAGATGAATTATCTCAATGTCGAATCGTCCCGGGATGATGGGCACAACAGTTTTATTTTTCCAGAGATGCTTACTTTCGGGGAATTATCTTTGAGAGGTCTTTGTACTCGAATAACATGGTTCGTTAGAGCGTAAGTCTGTGGTGAGTAATGGACGGCACCCAGTTTACAGTGGGATGGGAAAATTTATCAGAGGAATACTTGTGATTAGGACAAAACAAACCGTAATTAATAAATTTTTAAAAAATTTATTGTTAATACGTTTCTGCTTGCGAAAAGTGAAAATGAAGCAAGCTGATCCGAAAAGCAAGCAGTTTGTGGTCGTCGACCGAACGATTGTCTCTCGGTTTGACAGGCCTAACCTACTGAAATCGGTTAATTTAAACAGCCTTACCTTTGGTTCATCTGTACTTATATGTACATATCTCCTTCCTGAGGTCAACACCTTAACTATGCAGCAATTACTGTAGTTCAGACTGTCCGATCATCTCGAAAGTACACGCTGAAACAATGGAGTGACCTTTGGGCACATGGGGATGACTTGACTGAATAACCAAACACAGATCAGAGTAAAAATAGTGAACCTACTTGCATGTTGATCACCCAACCAAGATTAATTATCCCCAGTTGTCCTAAAAAGCTATGCCCCCAAGTCATCAGAACCGCTGGCATTACTGTTTATTCGTGCCTATTCAACTAACTCTCCACCGGAAAGCCTTGAAAAATTCAGAGCTACACTTAGTCTCAGCGAACCATCCACCGATACCGTTGGTTTCATTAATCATCGAAGTGATGAAAAACTTGCTAGATGGCTATCTCCACGATCAAGCTGGCAGACCGCAAGCTCATCATCAGGGGACAGCACAGCTTCCTTGGGAACACTCATGAGTTAAGAATCTGCCAATTGCTCGTAATTTTTGAACGAAGACTGCCGACGTAGGGTTGACCGAAGTGCCTTACAAGGTCGGTCATTCCATCTTGCTTCAGAAACTGCATAATGATTACCTCATCGTACACTTATTCATGTAGTTTCGGGATTAGCCAGTTGATTCCAGATTTAACCCTACTGTCAGCGGACAGCAACTGGTGTGGTCTCCTGCCAATAGCGGCTTTCCACAAAGATCCGTCTTAAGATCCCTGTTGTACATTCTTTTCGCTGTTGACTTACCCAATATCGTCAAGTCGCCCATATTGCTGTGTGCCGCTGACATAGAGCTATGACGAGTTACGAGGTGTCCGGATGTTGTAGAAACCACACACAACAAGTTGAACCATCTAAACCAGCGGTGCACAGAAAATAACCTGTAGATTTACTGCCAACATATGTGAAGCCATCAAAACTGCGCTCACTAGTGCCCTGATGACATTATATTGCTCGTGTCTAACTACGAACGCAATCAGAAAAAAACAGACAAGTTAAGTCTGTTTACAAACTATGCGGTTATGGCTAAAACGTGCAAACTACACCACACATTTTGGAAAGAATTTGTGGAAACGTCCACCCTGAAGTATTTCTCATTATCTTCGCCATCTTACTCAGCCCATACCCAAAAAAGAACCTCCACACCTGTTTCTCTTATTCTGTCTGGCTTTTAGTCTTCTCTCGAATTTCGACGGTCGTTTGAAACGAGGTCAAGGTCACCAGATCCTTGGACACAGAGTTAATTGAATAACTCTATGTTTTTCTCTGAACCGTGCAAAATAGCCACATAGTTGGATGGAACAAATTTTTGTAAATTGTGATGGAATTCAGATGGACAGTTTGACCAACATGCAAGGTCGTGCCGAGTGATCTGGTATTTGGACGTCCCACCTTAGTTCTCCTTTCAGCGTGTTCTCAACAACGGACGTTTTAATATGTTCTCAAAACCAATGACCAGCAGCCAATGGGTGACAAGATTACCTGATGTGTGACCAAGGGATGTATGATAAACAGTCGGTTTGACCATACCATTTCCTAGGTCACGATGTCTCGACGTCAGTCTCGCTTGCCTCTGTGTCACTTTAAGGTGTTTTACGTAACTAGGTCCAGGCGAACCAACTTTGGTTACACCTTACACTTGACGGGACCGCGTACTCTCCCTCTGTAAGGACCAGCCAGTCTCTGTGTTTTTCCGTCCACTGATGTGAACATTAACCATGTGACCCTGCTTGTCGTTGAAACCCGGCTAACCTCCATAGGACATCTTAAGTTGACATCGAAAAACGTGAAATTGATATCGCCACATCTCAGACTGGAAGAGGTGTATATGTCAGTCTTTAACTATAGCTTGTTTAATAGTCTCGCCATCATATAACCGTATTCTCTCCACACGCAGAAGAATGCTGGTTACGTGCCATTTACAGTGGATGAGGTAGGTGTGGCTTGTGGAAAACAACAATATAGTCCAGTGTAGATAGTAAGGAAGGATACTTGATTACCACATATCAATTGAATACATATTTAGCTAAAGTTTTCACGTTTGGGCTCTTTTGCTTGTCCATCCACTTTTAGTGTCTTCCATCCAGACGATCGGTCAAGCTGACTGTGGTTGAACTCGTGAATCTCAGAATCCACTGGTGACTAATAGAGATCTACGATGTAGTGTTTAACACGGTTGACACAAGAAAAGGTAGACAGGTAGTTTACTCGCCTTTGCGATGGACAGATAAATGCCTGACATGTTCACTCAAGATTTGAAAGTCAGGCTTAGGTCTTCCCGTCGAACGTAGTCAGTCAAAAGACCTAGTTGTGTTATGATTGTTGCAACCAACCGTGGATGGTGGTCAACTTACTGCAGAAAAAGCTTCTATTGAATGTTTCTTGCTCACAAAATTCATTTCAAACTCCAAGTCCAAATTAACCTAAATGGAAAGGTATGTTCCGACTTCACTCACTCACACATTTACACACCGTATATGGAAGATTAGTCCAAAACTGACGAAACCAATCAACGACTTCGAACTTACAGTTGGTCATTTCGCTACAGAAATACCGTGTTTTAACCTATCTTGACTTTAGCCTTGGCCGAGTGTCCTTTACCCAATAGGCCTGGAAGACGTATGAAAAAAACTTGTTTCCAAGCTTTTCTGATACATATTTCCACTACTCAAACATATTTTTATTCATTCTTTTTATTTTACAGAGTCCAACTGCAGTCAGTTCGTACAGTTTGCGTTTGCATGCCAAAACGGTGGCTTGTGCTACGAAAACAACGGTGTGGTTCGGTGCAGCTGTCCTGCCGGCTATACCGGTGTTCATTGCCAAATTCGTGAGTATTCTAGTTCATATCAAATGTAAGCACACACACATCAACTCAAACAGATAGACAAAGAACCACACAGAGTGAGAGACGTGTAAAGGCCATCATCGTACGAAGGTAAACAAAACTAGTCACATTAATGGCACACACGAACTTCGTTACCAACACACAGTTTAAATTGCTCCTCCTACAACTAACAGTTAGCTCACATACCAGACAGTGTGCACATTCCAACGCGTCTTTTGTTTTGTGTTCGGTGTACTTGAAATGTTCCAATCGGGCTGGCTGACCGGGACAAACTAAGACTCAGTCAATAAGAACGCGTGCGGGTCCGTATGCGTATGTGGGTGTCTTAGGCGGTACTCATTCGAGTAGGTTTGATGCTTTGTGAGTCGTCTGTACTCAACAATATTTGTGTGTTGCTTATCGATTTTCACTTAGGGTGATTTGCAGCAAGTGGAAGGTCTTGGTCAGCCGATCAAAAACATCTTTTTCGCACAGTTCAGGACAATTAGCGAGATTAGGACTATTGAATATTTACTTTCTAATAACTCAAAATTGGGTCCACCAGCTTAGTTTTATAACCAAATTTATCGCTAATTTACGGATCACTAGCACTTGAATGAAAACGAAGAACTATACAAAAGTTTCAGAATAATTTGAAACAGGCTACACAGAAGAATAGCACGAATGAATAGTCACAGCCAGCAAAGATTCATATAGAACTGTGACAATGATTGTGTATTGTGTTTTCTTAAAGAAAGCAAAGATAACGCCCACAGTACGCAAAACCGTGTATCAATTTGGACGACCGCAAACAAAATATAGTGCCAAGATCAGGTAATGTGGTCATGTGAAATCGGGTTTGTCAATTTAAGAAGTACGTTCCCTCTCGAAACTTCTGAACACTCTTGTACATGCTTCAATGCAGTGATCGCTAAGGTGTCTTTATCCAAATAATGTTCATCCATTCATTGGCAGTCTTTTTGTATCCCATATTATCAATTATCTCTCTGTTCTAGTAGACATCCCATTCCCGGTAATGTGAGCAGTCAAACAACGGATGAATGGCACCAACAGACGAATTTACCCTAAAAGTGGCAGTGTTCTCAACAAACTGGGTTAACTCTTACCATATGCTCTATCGGTCGGTTAGAGCATTGATATCATGAAATATCTTGTCATTCTTTAGGTACAATACTTATAGCATACGGTCAAGTTGAACATATAACAGCTCAGAGATGTAATGTTTTATCATATCCACGCCGTCGCTAGATTGCTCACCTCTGAGTCCCCACAGGTACCTTTCCATCTAGTTCTCTGTGGGAAACTCGTGACCCATCAGTCCATCGTATACATTTCTACCATCCTCATCCTCATTGTCTTTTGAAGGTCGACATGCCGAGATCAATATATTTAAGATTAGTCAGGTGAACGCGTAAATGTCTGGAAGTCCTGCACTCATCACAATTTAGTCAATCCAGTGGTACTAATAAATAACCAACCAAAACCAGCTGCTTTATTCTAACTTCAGTACATTGTGGACTATGTTTGTGCTTCGTGGTAGGTGAACCATTCGGCGAAGATTAATTTACATTGCCGGTCTACTTCGGAAGACCATGCAACTATCTTGGAAACGTCAGTTTCGTCGAGGTTAGTTGGAAGGTAGGATAACTTTCTATTCTACTTCCTCTATGAGCTGGATCATGATAGCTTGATATCCACGTCATCAAATTGACTCGTGAACGTTTCAGCACACTGACAATCAGAGATATTCATCTATCTGCTCGTAGTTTAACGGTTTGTTGTCCCCCTTCAATTTTATCTTTGACGTGAAATGCACCCATAGCCTAAAGCCGAAAGAACGACTATGTAGGGACCAGTGTTTGACGTAGAATATCGGAGATCGATAATTGTCCAGTTGTGTTCTGAACTGTCGGGCTGAGACGCAGAGGAGCTCGGTTAAACAGTTCATTATGCTGCTTTAAAAGTATACGAGTGAAACGCTCTGACTGACCCATCTAAATTCAAGGTGAACAAAAACAATATTTAAAATGCTGAGTGCCCTTAATCCATTCAGTCAAAACAGAGAGAGGACGTACATCACGACATGTCACCAATCCGATTTACCCTCATCAGTCGACAACGTAAAATCAGCAAATTTTATACAAATAGCAAATAGCAACAACAATTGAACAAACGAACCACACAGTTCCAACCTTCCACACGCTAACACTGCAATCAATTACACGGCAAGGAGATTGATTGCGTCAGCGCATTCTGTGCACACAAAACTGGCCAATGTTGTTTGATTAGCACTGTCTCAGTAAGCACTAGCAGTTTCGGGTTACGATTATGTGATAATATCTTGAACGATTTGACAGGGTCCATTAGATGACTGGTTGCTAAGATCTGTTTGGCGATCGATAAGACCGGGATCTCCGAGCTTGTTACATTCAGCAGACCGTTTTTCGAGATCGCAGTTGATAACCGCTCAGGAGTGTGGTGCGCCATACGTTGATGCAAGTGATGATCTGTCCGGCCAATGTAGACGTCATTACAGCTGCAACGGAACTGATATATTACGTGGGAGACAGACTGATCAGTTGAGTATGTATTATCACTATGGATAGCCAAACTCCTAGTGCTTAACAGGACACGCAGTTGGTCAAGTGGTTACCTTCAGAGTGGATTTGCAGAAAGATGTCCTTTTCCTCCGCACTACAGCTTACCATCTTCGGTTCTTTCACCCTACTGTGGATATCCACAAACGTTTCAGGATACCCGTTATCCACCAACGTATTCTTAGTAAACTCTTCCTCTTTCTCCACTCGATCTGTAGTGAAAATTAGTCTGGCTTTGTGAACTAACGTTTTCATTAGCCCTCGTCTATAAGCAATAGGTGTGTGAAGCTGGAGAACTGCAAATATTGTCCACTTCATGTTTGCTTTCGATAAACGGTTTGTTACAACTTGTCAAGCGATACTAAGAAAGAAGCTTTAACAGGAAAACGGCGGTAGTTATAAAAAAAGAAGAATGTAAACATTTTACATGCAATTATGGTATAAAATTCGTCACAGTCGTTTACTGCGTAAACCAAAGACCAATAAAGGCAAATTAGGAATTAGCTTCCCACAAACAAGCCAGAAAAACCTCAGCGGATTCATCTATCTGCATCATACCAAACAAAAGACGACAAACGTACCAGACAAACTTCAACAAACCCAACAGTAATCATTCATGTTCTTCTGCAAAGCGTTTCACACTTTCTACAGTGGACGAATAATTAGTAGCGGATTTTGTTTAGCATAAACTGAACATCCAAAATAGATTGCAGTCTATTATTTCTCATTGACTCCTTAGCCAGCTCCTTCTGTAAGCGAGCAATGTATTCTAGTCCTGTTCTAATCAGAGCTCGATGCCAGTGCATATCCTTGAAGCGGCAAGAATTTAAACTCCGGTTAAACTTTTAAAAACAACCATGTCGACTATTGCCGCAACCCTAGGCGTCCCGAAATCTTCACAGGTGAACTGTCGACCACATTTATTTAAGGTGTGGTGGAATCATGTTGAATGTTTGTGCAAGTTTTAAAATGTGAGTAGTTTCGCGAGGAATCAGTTGAACATAAGAAATATATTCCTGCCAGCTACCATGGAACAATACGATTTATTCGAAACAGAAGCTTCTGTCGAGATGTGTGCATGGTCGCTGATGCAATAACCGACGGAATTATCCACACGTTTGTAATTAGCCCAGTGGTGTAAGTCGTATGGCAAGTCTATCTCCCCACATTTCTTGGTTACATTATTCTTGATGCAACCAACCGGCCAACTATCTCCCAAACCGCCAACAATGCCTTCCGGTTGCAGCGACCGTCAACTGTTTACTACGAGCGTGACATAAGGCTAGTCGGAAAGTAGAACAACTTTCTCGCCTATTTCTTATATCAGCCGGATAAAGATAGCTTGATATCCATGTGTGAGTCAACTGGGAACCGGTTCATCTGAACTGACCCAAGACAATGCATCTACTTATCGGGGTACTTGCCAGCTACCCTGTTGCAAAGTTGTATTCTTTACATCTTGAAGTTGGCTCGATTGCCATTATGAGGCAAATGTTCGCGAAAGCACATTCATGGGGACAGACATTTTCAATCCACTCCCGTCAAAAACTCAACACCTTCGCCAACTCTTACCATACGAGGCATATGGGATGAAGCTGCGCACATCCACCGGATATGTTAAAAAATAAATCCTGTAGTATAATCGAAATACATTATTATGTCGATTTGTTAAGCAAATTTTTTCAGTGACAACTAACATGGTTCAGGTTCGTGTATGCCGTAAGCAAGTCGCCAGCCTTCTTGTTTAACTAAATGAGCAAAGATTGAGAATGACTTACCATTTGTGCTCGATCACCCTAAACGTATTGTGGAATCTGACTGACCTGAGTAACTTCCTATCAAAAAGGCTTCGATGATCACGAACGACGTAACCGAGTGTATGACTAACAAACTTTGCAACACTTATCCGTGTACAACAGGTTGCTGCATTTGTGTTCGTAACAGTGGTTTTCATACTGTGTACAAATTCAGTGAATTCATTTATTTCTGCGTATCGAGTGGACCTTTTGTAAACAGGTGCGCCCGAAGCAGTGTATGCTTTTTCTTTCTGAGCGCAAATTTTCGTCACTTAAGAGGAATTGCAACACGTGGACTTAATTATGCTTACCGACCAACAAATCTTCAAGCGAATAACGAAAAATTGTTGAACATTTACCAAAGCATACACATCATACGATTACTAGTTTGTTTATTTCATATACCTAGGATGGTTTTAGGGCATATTCGTGCGCATATTACAACTCTTTCAGACCATATAAGCACCAATCGTAGGAATGGAGGATAACAAACTGAAAATAAAAGTGCACAGAAATCACGTTGCTATGGCTTACTATAATTGTTTGAGGTTCAAGGTCATTTTTATTCCTGTAATATAGAAGGTTTCCAAATATGGATTGCGATTTCCTCAGCAAATCCTAGTAATTTTCTATGGCTTGTTCTGTGAACTATGTTACTTGTTTCTACCAGTACAACCTGGTACGTAAAGCTTAACAGGTAGCGCGTAATCGGTCACATCGATTTATATGTCAAGTTGCCTGCCAATAACTGAAGTATTGTGCAACAGATGAAAAACAGATTCAGTTCATACACCTTAAATATGTGCTTCTGTAAGGCCAACAGTTTATCTAAATACACAAATGAAACCATAATGGTTAGGCGGAGACAAAGTAAGCTGTTAATAAAACGTGGCTCTTTCTTATAGACTTATATATAATCAGAAACAACTTTGTTTTGAATTACAACCTGTTGCACTAAAAATCTCAGGTTCTGATTGGTAAATCGATTGAAGATAACACAACGTTACGAACAAGTTGTGATACTCTACGTTCCAATCACCTCAAGCGGCCTTCCTCAGGAATGTTGTCATTCTGAAGTTTACTGCTTAAAGTGTGATCGCTGCTCGGTGGGTACTGATATCGGCTTGTAGTTTTTTGTTTACCCTTCTCGCGGGATCATTGATAAAACTCTGCTATACTTTATTTCATACTCATATGTGTGATTGTTCCAGGTGAGTCGGGGCTTCAGTGGTAAAGTTTGCCTACGTTACTTATGCATATGCTAGCCTGAAAATTTTACTGCAACCAATCAGATTTTAGGAAATGAATGCGGCTGTTTTGTTAAGTGTAACTGTATACATAATTTTTTCCACTTACATCAACAGAGATAGATGATTGTGCATCAGGAACGGGGGATTGTGAGAAAGACTGTGCCCGGAACCCAAAGTCAAGTTACTGTCGTTGCCCAGCAGGTTACTATTTGGCACCAGATCGACGGCGTTGTTTGGGTGAGTAGAGTTTGATAAACCAGCAAATAGAAGATAAATTATGTTATAAAAATATAACTGCTATTTGAACTAAAATCAATAAAACGAGTTCGTAGACTACTCGACAGTAGCCCTGTGGTCCGACAATAATCGGGGTCAAATGGATGATGTATTAATTAACTAAAGCCCCTTGAAATAGAGGATAAAGGTTGTCTATAACCTTCATTTGCTCCTCGTAACACAAAATATTCAAATAATCTTTTACTTATTCACTTTAGGGTTTATTTCTAGATTACATCAACAACAACTTTTTCGCTAGGATTCCCAATACACGCGCTGGTCTGGTCTGAAAAAGCATCGGTATCGGGAGTGAAAATTTACCAATAAACCAAATTATCGACTGTTACCAAGCTGTTTTGAAATAAGGTTAGATTTTTCTCAATTGGAGTTATTTCTAGAGTGGTTTGTACCAACCGGTGATACCAGCAACCACAATAAGAATGTCATATTTTATGCTTTTATCTGTTAGTATTTGGCATTTATGTGCCAACAGTGAATTGTACCAGATTGGTAACTGACTCCACCGTAGGTTCATATTTCTGGATGTAGTTGGCCACGGGTTGAACGTAACGCTAAGTCGTAATTAACCTTGAATGTTTTGCCGTTGGCCTGAAACCTACACCAAAGTAGTCATTTGATTCCCGTTTGAAATATCTCACTTTAAAGAAAAATCTACTTTACAAATGCTCCGACTTTTACACTTTCATTAACAAAGTTTCAGCCAACGCCCAACTGTGTTTTTCACGTACTTGTAATGAGAATAAGCTCAGTTTTACGCAAAGTATACCTGAGTTAGTTCTGTATATTTTATGATAATTTTAAAGTTAATAACAACTTTTAATAAAAGCCATATTATTTTTAAACACATGTGCAATGGTTTTTTTCGTGCGTGCGTTCCTCATTCAAATGTAATACAACAATTGGTTATCAGACGTACTGGTATCTGGTTTTTTAAAATATCAGTGGTTTAACCAGCGTTTCAAGGACAAAGTTTCTGAAGGATTATTATAAGTGAGGTGAAAGAATTTTCAGCGTTCTTGTGGATAATCTGTAAGAAATGTAACAGAATGAATGCAAGCCTATTTAATGGGCTTCAAACCGGCTTTCTCTCAAATCCGTCTTTTCGAGCTCTCAGAAACAACCAGCGCAACCAACCAGTACTGAACCCGGTTTCTCGAGGTGCAACCGCTCACGAACTTGAAAGTTCTTGTGTCCCGGATCTAGTAAACCAGCTTGATATTGGATGAATTGAAATCACAGTTATTCATATCTAAGACTTGCTATCCATAGGACTGATAAGTTAAATTTTCCTAGCCAGGCACATCACCTGGACGTTGGCCACATCAAAACGTAACGTCTGTGTGGGGTTGAACGTTATGTGAATGTGTTTCTTTTGGGCATTGTGAAGTAAGCGACTGAGAGGAGTTCCGTCCTAGTCTACACACCTATTTATAAATAAGTTGGACGTCGCCTACTGCCTGACCAACAAGTCTATGAACCATCCTATGCCTCATCCCAGATTAATTGATTGTCATTACACTTGTACTTTGCACAAAGTGGCATGGACGACATGGTTCCACATTAAAGTTATCGCATAGTAATCGTTTACGACACGAAGGTCACATGACTCACCAAAGCTCTGCCTTACCTATACGATTGGTCAGTATGCGAAGCAAGCCAATCAACCTTCATTAGAAATAACAATTGAACACCACTTCATCTGATAGTTAGGACATGTTTCCGTCTATGTTGTTGAAAGAAGCACAACAACCGTTGTACCTGTTGAAGTACGTCAGTACTGTATGGTCATCATCTGACACGGATTTAAACTCCAGGCCGTATGCCTTTAAGACGCCCGCGTCGGCTGCGGTGACAACAACGTCACGACGGACCCAACCAAATTATCACACTTGACCACTGAGCTACCTCCCTTCTGTAAAAATATATGATGGTGAATTGTGAGGGATATCCTAAACCAGTTTCGAGTATAGACAAGTATTTTTTCCCAGACCATTTCTGGAGCCGTCACTTAGTGGCTGTGAGATTCACTTTACTGTCAGACCACTCGGGATCATATATTTCGTCCGATTTAGTTAAACAGTTCAAATGAAACCGCACATCTCGATTATTAAACATTCCTGTGTGAAAGTGGTGCACGAATGAACTCGCTTGTTCAATGTAAATGGCTGGTTTTTGTTCCGGTATAACAGCAAGTTATATAGCAACTGTAGTGATATGGGAGTAGACAACATCAAAAAATAAGCAGTCTGTTCACCACCTGGTTATATCTATGTGTCAAAGGAACACTTAAACGGCAGAGTCAAACTATGGGGGTTTTGAACCTCTGTCTTGTTTCCATGACTCAACTGGTAGACTGTGTCGCACAAGCACAACAGGTTTCTTTTGTTCATTCTAATCCGGAAGAAGTGAGCTCTGATGTATGTTTAACTCGTCCAGGGAACAGGGAGTACAAAGACCGCCTGAGCTTTAGATCAGTTTATGACCGATTGCCACCACAGCGCGTTTCATGCAGTCGACCACATCTCCAGCCAAGGCGAGGAAAACTCACCGCATGTCCGATCACTAACGCTGTCTGTCCGTGTGGTGATAGTTGTTTCCTGCAACAGGTATTTCCGCAATTGTGCTCTCTCCAACTAAGTAAATCTGTGAGATTATCAATCATTAATATAGTTGCAGTGTTTAACAGTGGTATTAATTTATCCCAGCTTTGTTGTTAGAGAACCTCCACTAAAACAAAACGGTCCGCTAGATCATTTGGTGAACACAGTGAGTTTAGTAAATAACAAAATTCAAAAAAGAAATTTCTGAGCTCCTGATTTGGTGTCTTTGGTCACCTGATTGGAAATACCGCGCAAGGGTACGTGATTCTTGCAGCTTGTTCCAATTAAACGAGGCGTACAACTTTCACGATCGAGTATCTTCTAATTCACCTTGTAATTGAGAATTGCAGTTACATAATTACGTCAGCGATTAACTGAAGGGCAGTTTACTACATTTTGACCAGGTACTCCGTACTTCAGTTACTCGTCTACCTCTACGCAGGCTACATCTCGATATCTGCCCCTCCCCAAGTGACTATGTGACCACCAGATTATAATCCAGTATAAATTTAATGACTCTGTTGCCAGATATCGCGTGCTAAGTTAACAGTCATGCAATTACCCACATAGTGAAGTAGAACTGTTATACCATGCATCCGAAGGTTAAAATTAGTCTGAATTGATTTTTGTTCATATTGCCCCATTTTTATTTCAACACTTTTCTTGTCACTGGTGTGTTAAACAGTGTTTGGAATCACAGGCTAGTCCAGTTCAGTTCAAGGCTTGATATGCATTTGTGTATGGTCAATTTTAGATTGACGTGGTCAGATGTACTGACGACAGAATCTACTTAGGTAGCGCGTCAGAATGTTTCACAGCTGTAGTCACACTTCATTAAGTGGTTGTGATGAGGGACAAGTCAAGCAAAGAAGTCCGCTTCGTCCTTCCATGTAACTTCAATACTGACACCGCATCGAAATTGACTGGTCGGAGAAGCCCCGCTCAAGGTTATGTATACGTTCTCACTCTAGTCCTGATGTGAACTAAACGATTATTTACGCAGTAAATTAAGACGCATACCTAAGCAGATGGGTAAATGGGAAGCATGGACGAAACCATTGGTCCACAAAGGATTCGATTGCACTTTCGCGAGAGACCTAAATAAATGGATTGTGCATCGTTATCCAACGTCAGTCGAGCAATAAATGCCATATGAACTCAACGGCTACAGGCAACTGCAACGTGTGGGCACAAAACAGTGTGCTGACTATGGATTATTATTAATGTGTTATGTTGTCCGGACTAACAGAACATAAATCACCTCACAGTTTACATTCTCTATTAGGCAATCGGAGGTTGTTATCACATTGAGAAAACTGAAGCGATCGTTCGCGCGTACAATCCAAGTCAGTTGACATTACCAAATATTTCCACTGAAATAATTAAAATATACAAATTAGCATACGAAATCTATCTACATGCCCAGGCTAGCTGTACTATTGTGACTATCAGGTAGATATTCCTTAGGACAAATTGAGACATGCAAATCTAATTGACTTGTAAGTATACAATTCTCTTTGAACGAATACTTCAGGCTTTCGACAGCCACTGAATAAAGTTTGGCAACAACTTCAGTTTTGTAAATTTTCTACTAACAATCAAACAAACAACGACTGTATACTAGTATGGTAATCTGTGTTTCATGACTGATTTATTGCGGATCCATCAAAGTTCCACGTTCACTGAGTGTCAATCACAAATTGATAAGTTTCTGCTCCTTCTACATGCGTTGACAGTTTCCACATTTCAGTTTGCTATGAACCATTTTCCTGAATATGTGTACCAAAATGTCGTTCCTGATATGAAGCCTGACGTAAACTGTTTTCCTGCAAAGTTAGCGTCGTCAAAAACTTTGTTTTCCCATTTTTCTAATAAAACGTTATTAAAAATTTTCCCTCTATGGCTTCAGGTCTGGTTAGTGCCCACTTCACCTTACTAACACTTTTCTGTCAACCTGTACCACAGTACACAAACTAGTGACAACAAGTTTATGAACTTAATGGTATGTCATGTTTATATTGACCGGTGATAGGTTATGCATTAATTATTCGTTATTGAAACTTTTCAAGTTCATAATCGTTAATTAAGTTCACAAAACCACACAGTCTAAACTGGCTGGGCAGTACAGACTATGTACTGTAACGGGAGGTATTCCGAACCGACCACTATCCGCTGCTTTCACTAAGAGCTGCAAGAAATTGCAAGATTACCTAGTGACAGTATGTTTACGGGGCAACAAAATCTCGACACACTTGCTGAATAGATTTGGGAACTGCCGCCTCTGTGGTTGGGATATGCCTGATCATTCGCGCAGCTAGTTGAGAAATCCCTCGTGGGAGAAGGTCTCAGATAATGAAAGACTCATAACTGTAGGTTTAAGCAATCTTCGTGAGTCTCCGTGGTTTTTACTCTCCAAGTATTTCTGCTTTATTTTGATCCATCATTTACATAACTATTCGAGACCAACGTTGACCCTAGTCATATTGCCCTCTAGTATATGTCAAAGTTTACAGTTCAAGTATATAAATTGTCCCCCCGTTTGTTCAATCAGAAACTTGGCACCATCAATATAGTTGTGCATGTTGGTCACAAAGGACTTTAACAAAGATTGCCAAATATTATCAGTGCATGTAAATGGTTTTGAATTTTTTAATTTAACTCTATTATTTTGTGTTTTGCTCCAAACATAACCGCAGATATCGACGAATGTAAACATAGACGCGGCGGTTGCATGTACTTTTGTGAAAATCTACCGGGAGGTTATCGATGTGCCTGTCCGTCGGATATGATGCTTGCTCCGGACAAAATATCGTGCGTTCCCTGTGAGTCCGAAGTCTGTATTGAATACGGAATGTCAATCTCGTGCGTTACCTCTGTTGAAAATGCGCCCGACATATCAGTTTGTCCAATAAGCAGGGTTTTTGTAACGGGAAGGCACTCATTTACAATTAGGATTGTTGTCAGTGGAGTACAAAGAATTTTCTGAATAAACAGAGGATCCACAATAGTCATACATGAGCTCATTTGATTTAACGAGGCTGAGTAAACTGAAATGCTTAAAAACGGTAATCAATACTCTATTGAACATTGACTATAATGGATGGCTTGAAAACTGCTAACATATCATAGAAATCAAATAACCATGATTTCTCAATAAAATCCCATCAAGCTGCTAAATCTATGAAGTTCCAGCATCGAAATTATCAAATGTGTTGATCACCGATCTTTTTTTTACTGCACTTCTCCGAACCTTCTGAAAGAGCGTCAAATAACATGATCTACCATATGGCTCGAAACTGTCTCAGCGTGAAACTCCGGGGTCCAGATCAAAGGGCCAACACGGTCGACGAACGACAGCAACTGGCTGTTCAAACACATCCCTCTACCCGCTTCTCCAGTACATGCAAATGGGCAAAGTAAACATACAATATTTCTCTAAAGAATTGTGCCATCATGACAGTTTTTCATCAAACGATTGAAAATAAAAGAATGCATTCATGAACGAAACAGATTTACGTCACTAAAAAACTGATCAAAACCTAACAACTTTTCCGTAAAATCTGGGGTACGCCATACTGTGTTTTTAGATTTACCACGCCATTTGTGGACTCTGACATGACGTATTATAACCATGTTGGTAAAGCAATAAACATCGTCTACCACATCTCAGTTTTGTCGACTCGTCACTGAACAGTGTCGTTCCGTTTCCTGTCAAAATGTGTTATTTGACCACTTTACCTGTGATGAAGGCAACATGTTGGGTTATCGTGATCCACGTGGA
>LUCH01000476.1:129035-145268 GCA_013368495.1 Paragonimus heterotremus
CTCGAAAAACGGTCTGCTGAATGTAACAAGCTCGGAGATCCCGGTCTTATCGATCGCCAAACAGATCTTGGCAACCAGTCACCTAGTTGACCCTGTCAAATCGTTCAAGACATTGTCACATAATCGTAACCCGAAACTGTTAGCGAGTAGTGAGACAATGCTAATGAAACAACATCGGCTAGTTTTGTGTGCACAGAAGACGTTGACGCAACCGATTTCCCTGTCGCGTAATTGATTGCACTATCAGCGCGTGAAAGGTCAGAACTATGTGGTTCTTTTGTTCGATAGTTGTTGCTATTTGCTATTCGTATAAAATTTGCTGATTTTACGTTGGTGACTGATGAGGGTAAATCGGATTGTTAACATCTCGCAATGTACGTCTCCTCTTTGTTTTGACTAAATGGATTACGGGAACCCAGTGTTCTAAATTTATCATAAGTGATAGGCAAACTGATCAGTAGCCCACATGGTGATCTAACTGGTGGAACGAAAATGTGAATATTTTGTGAGTACAGAAGTACGTGAGAAATAACCTTCTAGCCTTACCTACTGTCACGTTTGATTAGTGTCAACCGTCTGGTCATTCATTGTCATTTCTTTCAAAATTGTACTGGTTGCGAATGTACAAGTGTCCTTGGTAATAGATGTCTGGTAGGTTTCAGTGATTCATTTAGATGAGCACTTGAATTGCGGATGAAGTGATTTGAGACAAATGGTTCAAACCGAAACGACAGTTTATCTTCACTGTACTGAACTATGACAGGCTGAGTTCAAACATCTAAATACAACAAAACAGCTGTTTGAATGCTATTCAAACATCTCAAGTGTGCACTGCTGTCGATGGGGATAGTTACAGGGTTATTCGTCTTCAAACCGGTAACGCCTCGTGATAAACCCCTTTGGTTTTTCATACATCGGGATGGCCACCAACACAACTTTTGAAATACAACTCAACTATTTCCTGGGTCACAGATCATCTTTTCTCTACATGTTAATCAATTGACTTAAATTTCTGTTGCAGTTGTATCGATCAAAATTTATGATTACGTACATCAGCGGACTCACTATGTGAAAGCGTAATAAATTTGACGAGCACTTCCAAATCCAATTTGAGCTCAGTACTAAGGGCTGATGTGACACGTACTGTCACAAACTGCTAGGTTACATCTAGGCCATACTACTGAGAAATGAACCGATAAATAAGGTAAACACAAAAACTCTAGCCAACCTGTCAATTGGAAGTGAAATGCAGAGGACAACAGGTATATCGTGCATGATTAATACTTGACTAAGCTTGGTTGACCCATTGGTAGTACTTCTTTGAGGCACATTTTCAACGCAATACTGAACGACGGTAAAACGTAAAAATTCGTGAAGGTCGTCATTTGAACCTGACAGTTTATCTTAAAGTAGATTTCGTAATCCGAAACATCTCCTTCTCACTACTGGGACTGTCCTTAATGTGCACAGTTCTGAACATTTAACATACATTGAGAGCTGTATGTGGTTCACATGAATCACTATTGACTTAGTGTATATCAGAACTATGGATAGTAACGACTCATCCTTATTCCAGGATATGAACTTGCAAGGTACCTGAACTCTTCGGATACCGCAAGTATCCAGATTCAAACGACTTTCTCATGTTTATTTTTGGTACCGTTGAACTGCGGTCGGACAGCGGTTACATCAGTTTCTTAGACGAGCATGGTCTCAAGAATCTAGTCCTGAGGTTTGGTACCATTTTACTTCGAGCCATTTATCAACTGGGGTCCACTTCATGTTTGCGCTAGTCAGTGGAATGGGTCCGATATCCATTATTTCGAAGATTTCAACCATCTTTACCATCTTCACATTTCCTATAGTTAGAGAGGTTTAACCGTAGAATAGCAGGCTAGATTCCATCCGGACTGTTATAGTATTGAGCAAATTTTCATTGGTTGGTAAACAACAAGGTTAAGATAAGTGTTGGCTATTATGTTAGATATCTGTATACTATTCGATTCTCTTGCTGAAGTGGCTCTCTGGTCGTGATTACTGTTTGTAGATCACGTCTGACAAATGTGGCAAGTTGAATCAGAGCAGGTAAGCACTTAAAAAAGGCGACTCGACCACATTTTTGGTCACTAGTAATGCTCGATAACGTTGGTGACATTCATCCCTTCTACTTAATTCTGCCCGGACGACATCCAAGGCACATTATTCGAAAGTAAGTATTCTAGTGACATGAAGCTTCTTGCAGATGACAAATTTTGTGAGTTTGGTTACGTCACTACCATCCTCCAAACCCACGACGACCTTCTGGCATCTCGGAACGTTTTAAATAACCTGGAAACATTATCTTTCGGAAGGAAATAGCTTCAACAAATAGATTGAAAGGAAACAGTTTTACGACCAAGCTGATGCACTCAGCGTTTCAACGCCAACCACTTTCCAAACGCCCTTATTGAAAATACAACTTAATGCATGTCGACTAAGCAAAACATCAGAGATCAGACCACTCTGGCGTACTGTTCAACTACCCCTCGTGAACAAACACATGAAAAACTTCGCTCCATTTTTTTCTGAGCATGCCGTCCAGATTTTATTTCCGTTAGACAGCGCCATAGAACGACTGGTGATGAAGCCATGGGATCCAGTCTTTATGGCCGTCCAGACAGACTGAGTTTGCAAACTAAATACTATGATTGCAATGTCAGTTACATGGAAGTGACGAATAGACACTTGAAAGTATATGTTGCTAAACACTAGATACACACGCGGTTCCATCCGAAAGACGCATGCCGACTTCAGTAGCTACGGAAAGATTTATTCATCGCACCAAATATACTGTCAGAATATCACAACTTATGTGTTGGTCAAACTCGAGTGATTCACATGGATCTGTTTGCTTATGCTAGGTGATGCTGTGCTACGACGCTCACCATTTACACCCAGCAGGTATGCGTTAACCGAAATGAAATCAAACCCCTATCAACAGTGTGGCGTGGATTGGTAAATAATACCGCACAAAGACGCACATTATTTGCACCAATCTCGACCCCACTTAATGGACAGCGTGTCCGGCCAATCGGTTCAGACACAGTGTAAGTTAACCTGACCGCAGCAAACCAAACGTGACCTTCAGTCTTATGTTAATAGGATTTCGACTGCAACACTTCCGAGGAATGCCACTCATGATGGTTGAAACTTTGGGTAGTGAAAACTTTTGTTCTTCTCACAACGTTTAATAAGAACACGTTGAACTCGGCGCTCAAATTGTTCGACTTTCTCCGTACTAATTTTGATGAGGATATTTTACGACTAAGATAAACTCTATGTGACAGAACTACAAAGCAACAGTTGGAGTTAAGTTTGCATGTATGTAGTCGCTTATTCTAAAACGTGTTAAAAATGAAGAATAATTTTACCTACCTAGATAATAACATGTTGTCATGGAACTGTGTATGAGGCTATCGGCAGCCACTTGTTTGAAGTATGAAATGGTTTTGTTCAACGCCAACCATTCGTGTCATTGGAAAGACCTAACCATTTTTCAAGACAGATGGGATGTACTTTGCATCTTGTTTTGCTATATTATTTCAAAACCTGCCCTATATGGATCAGAGGTGTTCACAAATTATCTGGCTGCGTCTTGCGCTGTCTATGGAAGTGTATATTGGAACTACCATGCTTGCAACAGGATTGTCAGACAACAGAGCTTCATGGATACCATCCTGAATATTCTGGTATATCACGCGATTTCTTAACACTGATTTAATCAGCTTATATACATATTTTACTTTACCTGTTGAACTCTACTGGGAGAAAAAGGAGTCAGTCAAGGACGTATACGTATTGATCAAATTGCCTCGGCAATGATATATAAGCAAACTAGATTTCAAGATTGTATCCGTCGTTTCAGTAGGTCCCGTAGTTCAGAAACCGAAAGATCTAGTATACCCTTGGTTTGAAATTTTTTCATGTTAGATGCATAATCTTAAACACCGAATTTTGGATATTGATTCTCCCATAATTTGAACATGTATTATTTTTCCACTTTATTCCTTACATGTTACACAATGGTATAGCTGTTTCTACACTGGATTTCGTGCTAACTTAATTTTGTGATGCTCTTACGTTTATTCAGAATTCAGCTATAAAAATAAACTGAAGTTTTTTCGATTTTCACCCTTAATCATATCATATTTTACCCTAAACTTCATGGCTGGGATTCTCCCATAAAATTTTCGAGCACATTTAATTAATCTGAATTCAGAGCTCTGTGGTTTATGCGGGCATTTAAGTTCATTGAAATTTCTCCTAAACAGTTACGAGCCATCAGGTCGTGTACCCTAAGTGGTTCCCATGGCGAAAATTCACCTGACTGCTAACTAAAGTCAGCGAACGTTGTAGGAATGCAAAAAAGGATCATACTATGCTTATTTTGTCGTTGTATTTGAAGTTAACTACAAAACTTCAACAAATTTCTACACAATCGGCACCAGCCCTATGTTTTACGAGGTACATGATAGTATTGTTGAAGTTTCATCTACAAAACATTCTCGACCTTATAGTCACTTAGGCCGTTCATGTAACTGTTTAGCACAATGTACCTACTACTTTGAACCAACGTAACCTCGCATGCCGCAAGATTCATTGATTATTCATGTTTGAAAGTACAGAGCACATTTATAAACAGCAAACATTAGAACGCCCAGAATAAAGCATCTTCGTACTGTTTGGACAGAAACAAATCTCCTTTTGAAATACAATCAACCAAAAGGTATCACACTTGACGGATCTCTCTAATTGCACCAAGCCATCCGTGTCCCACTCCGCAGCCACACACAGTATATTCTACCCTAATGCAATATTTCTAATCCTTCGAGTTTCTACTGTACCACGATGTGTTCAACTTTTCATTTCAGACATCTTACAAGTTCATTAATGTTTTGACACATTTATACATCTGTGTGCTATGATTAGTCGGCGTTTCTTGAGTTGTGAACACTCCCACCGACGGATATCTTTTCTGCCATATGTATTGTGTGGTGGTTAATTAGTTAATGCCAAACTTAAGATACAACTTATTAAATGAGGGTCACTTTACTTGATTAGTCCTTGCTCAAGCTATACTGACCTAGGAAGTTGTTGGAACAGGGATGCGGCTAGTGAATGCTAAGTAGGGTCAGGACGGTCGTGCATACATATACAGATAAAAGACACATACTGAACAGAGTATCGAACAAGTGAAACTGAACTACTCATGTTACGTATCAGTTAATTGAGAAATTTCATGTATATAGTTGTAAAAAAAGCGAGACATTATGATCATTACTCACAAGCGCAATTGACTGAGCGTTCATATATGATAATTTGGTCGTGCCTAATGTGAGGTCAATGGCACAGTGGTCAACACGGTTGCCTCATGAACAGCGTGTCCGTAGTTCAAGTCCCGGCAGTGACGATGATGTGCACAACTGACGAGGTCTAATGAGAGCGAAACTCGAGTCTAGTGCTTCTACTGTTCAAAAAGGGCCGACTGGATAGTCTATGGGAATGCGATAGCTTCGATCAATTGTGGAAGTTGTTCAATCTACATAAAGACAGTGTGCTAATCGAGCACTGGAGTCATACGTCACTGGACAGAAAACAACGTTCGCAGGTCAGAATATTCAATCTAAAACTGTCAGCTAACAAGTAAGACAGCGACGTTCGTCCTCGTCACAACAGTGGAAAGCAACACGGTTATTTTCACCAAACTATTTACTGTCTTATTCTGTATAATAGTGACTCAAGTCACAATCTGTGTGTAGGTACTTGAGGTGACCTGATAGCTTACTGTGACAGAGCAATGTATAATTGCGTGCGACCAAGCCAATCGGTATACACATAATCGTCACTAGTTTGTCAGACCTATTCTGTGTTCAGTTCTTTATAGTCCATCAGTACTCAGGAATTTGTTCAGGGGTTAAGAAACGTTCGCCTGGAAAAATTCGCACTAGTTATAATGTTTGATTTTTATGCCAAAATAACTAAAAATTTTCGTTCGTTTTCTAATACTAGTCCTCCATCAGCGTTATTGTTTGGGTTTGGAAGTCTTATACAACTTCCATGCCGTTTCTTTCTCTCCCTTTGAACTTAGTCTCTACAAAAGAGTTATTATAACTTTGATGTACAAACTTTCACGGATTTACTTTACTTTCAATCATTGCTTCTTCAAATTGGATGCAATAAACTGACTACTTAAAACCAAATCACTAGTCCAAAAAGCATTCGTATTCAGATAAACTTTCACCAAGTTCTATTAAGCCCACACTAGGCTAAACGCTCAGCTCGGTTAGCTTTCGAGTTATACTTACGCTGCCCAATCATCTCAACAGGAGACATATTAACTGTCTGAACAGTCTACTCAGATACAAGGTCGAGATAAAACGTTAATTGTGTGCAATTCATACTAATCGTATTTCTTCTTGCTAATTAACTGTCCAAGATCTACTTAGAACTCTTGTTCTCAAAGAGTTATCTACAATAAACCACTTTGGAAGCGGCACGTGAACCGAGACTTCATTCTTCGATGTCAGTAATGTCCAACTGATGAGCCAAAAGTTTTCAACGCATCTATTCCGGTTCAGCTCACACGCAACAAGCCAATTCAATATTGCAATTCTGTTCGACCGCCTATTTCCAACCCATTCATTGTATCTAGGAAACACGCGGGAAATCAAGAACGTAAATGGTTTCTCTTGGTCCTTCCATCTAGCTTCAACAATCTTAATGAAATTAACTCCGTTGTGCTATGTATAAAGTGGGAAACAGACTGTTGATGGTCTGGAATATGGTGTGAATTTCTTTCTATTCCGAGGACGAAATGAAGGATCAGCATGTGATAAAATTAAATGTCAAACCCAGGTGGGAGCTATACTTGGTTAGTTAAGGATGTATAGTATAGTTATAAACGCGTCGTGTAACGTGATGACGAGAGTCTATTTGGTCACAACTAGTTTTCTGTGAACACATTGTAGCAGATTTCCGTTGCAGTTTAACGCTTTGGATCGGTAAAATATTATCTGATAACACTGAAGCTAAGTTCCTTTATCTTAGGGAAGAAATATCTTAACAATATGTCTGAAGACCTGGTCAGATGATCACTTTACAGTCTCCCCAAAGTTACTTATTTTTACAAACACAGCTAACGAAGTAGTTAAGAAAATGTATAGCAAGTTTAGGTAACCTATCTCCAATACACGGCACACAAAACTGAGGAGTACTGTGAATGAAATCGTCGCCCAAGCAATGTGTTGAATCTTGTTTGTGGATGCACCTCAGCATAAAGCAAAGAGAACAAAAGAAATCTGAGAGTGCATATCCAACTACGGTAGTTATCAACCCAAACGAGGAGAATCTTTCTAACAGTCTACCACGTATGTCTCAATGGGCTGTCATGGGACTAGAATGAACAGTGTTCAGCAGTGGACGTCGTTTTCAAGAACAAAACCCATAACATTAACCTCTGTTTTAAAGCCGACTATTAAGTCTCCGCATGGTGAATAAGTTTGCAGCGATCAATAATCTGCACAACGTCTATTTATGGTGGTTTCCTAGGGTTTGCTGTTTGTCTACTATGCCCGATACAATACAGTTCAGTTGTGTTGTTTGTTGAACTTCAACGGGCGTTACCCGAACGTGACCAGCCTGCAATATTTTGCCTGCAATGGCGAATTAGTGGCTAACAGTTCCGATGAGAACGGACAGTATTGCACAGGGTAGGCACACCTGTTGCCGCTCTAGATTTAGATGGGCTGACAGCACACGGCCAAAATGCGCGGGCACACTGAACAATAGACATGTGCCTAGTGCACATGCTCGATAGACGAGCTTTGAGAGGCACTCGCGAGCACATCTGTCTACAGTGGTGCAAATTATATTGTATGTACACAAAGCTTGAATCCGTTTAACCTTTTTTGATGACTTAGCATCACATCTAGCCGCTGTTTTTCCTCCTAACCAAAGGCTGCAAGACACTGCTGTTCACGGTGGCAAGGAATATCTATCTTTGTGAAGAATAAGAGATGGTGCAAATTAAGTGGTAAACCCAATAAAACACTATGAGCCTCACCACAGACTAATGGATTTCTTGTGATCAGAAATTATCTGCAGCAAAAATAAATGATTATAAATATGTGCGTACAAATAGGTTTGTGTATACCACTTCAAAGCACAGCTCGATCACTAACCGCTTATTGCAAATAAGACGTTATACGTTATCATCAATCCTGGCATGGATTAGATAAAAGTCTTCAATAACCAGTTGTCTAACTTCAAAAACAGTCTGTTCACGATTCGCATATAATAGTTAATAAGCTGGAACTTGGGTGGCAGATCCTCAGTCAAGATCATCCTAGTGCAAGTGTCAGTTAGTGTCAAACCATAGTGTACCCTTGCGATAGGCGGCCACCTACGTAAGCCAGTGGGGCTTTTAGTAAGTCCAAGAATAATCCAAAAGGTTGACAAAGTGTCAATCAACTTGAAGAACAAGACGAAAAGCACCTTTCCATCACTGCTCATTTGATAAGTAACATAACTGTTACAAATTTCAATCAAAATTTAAAAGTTACTACACCACTATTAGTCTGTGCTCAATTAATCAAGACTCACTTTAAAGGTCACTTAGTTTAAAGTGAAAACTGTCACGTTTCTAGCAGAGGCCCAGATACTAGTTACTAAATAAACGAATGGTACGTAGTACAGTTTTAAATGCGATAGGAGTGGAATTTATCATGTAAAATACAGTTTCTGAGCAAACCGGTGAGCGATACCACATGTACATTATCTTGTGCACAATTTGCCAGTCACTAACATTGATAAGCACGCCTCCAAATGACACATTCTTTCTATGTGACCAATATTTGTGATCCTATCGATCCCCTCAACACCATTTCTGACATTCGAACTTCATATATTACTGAATGTTGACGATAAGAAGTGAAATGGAACAACAAAAATTCATTTTTAAACTATTTCAGAAAAGTTGTGACGACTAGGGTCGGTTTCTCCCAAGGTTCATTTTGATCACACCAACCCAGCACACCTAGTAATTTGTAAGCTTCCATGAGTCTGAGATTGTTTAATAAGTGACAGACTTAATACACTGTAAACGTCGATGGTCAGCAATTCGATAGGCCAAATAGTTACTCTTTCCATTCTCTCTGTCTCTTTCCGTTTTCCCCTGCTCTGTGATGTTAATCGTTTCTGCAGTCTTTGACCCATGCAAACATCCCCCAAATGGGGATTGCGAGCATATTTGCACCACGTTGCCTGGATATCGCTACGTATGCTCTTGCCGACCCGGTTATCGATTGGCCGACGACAAGAAACGTTGCTTGCGTGAGTTCATGTGGAATTTAAACAACGGTCACATTCCATCACAATTGTGGAAACGGAGTAGACGGATTGGGTTTGAGTTCTCTTGTTGTTAAGCTAAACTGATAATACATAATCTTGTGTGATGGGATGGTGTACGACAATAAACTCCCAATTACACCAGACTCATCGTCACACTTCAACATTTGGCTACGGTGAGCTGCGGGTAGTGACCAAGTTGTTCTATCATTCAAAACACCCGTAGATCATGCACCCCAATCTGATTGAGGTTACTGCTCCAATTTGTTCATTTGACCTCATTACTGGACACAATAGACATCACCTTTTTGATCGTCATAAAGAAAATGTCCGCGAGTTTCAGGAAGATTACACCATACTAAACCTACTGATAGTTCTCTTACAAAAATATCTATAAAAATTATTAGTTTTGGTTTGTTGAATAAGCCCACTAGAAGACTATGGATTCAAAGTAAATTGCTAGTTCAGAACACTTTTTTAAGAGCGGAAATATTAATGAAAACTCTCATTAACAAGTATAAATGATAACAGTGAGGTCCAGAACGAGACCACATAAGAATAATATGCCCTCAATAACACTTGACTTCTTCATTTCTATCGAGTAACATGTGTCATTTGTGACGACAATTACTTCTGTACGCTGATATACGCCTTAATCAAATGTCAGATATTTTTGAAACATCCATGCCAATCGCCTCTCATTTTTATATTATATAATTAGTGAAAGGGCAATCTGGAGACAACATGTTATTAGAGATCTGAGACCGTGCACAAGATAGAAACTATCTTGTAATTTCCGTGTATACTCGCCTCGAATACAGAGCATGTCATACAGTGTCCAGCTGCCTGGCAATGTGGCATCACCACTCAGGAAGGCCAACAAAATCCTTTAGTGTACTCAGCACGCAGTTATCGGCACAGTCTTGTCAGGATATTGTTGTTTGTACGGAAGTAACCGGAGCTGCCCTCATCTAAAATCGGATAACTTTAAGAGATGATAATACCTCCTTTCAAAGTTACCCAGCTATCAGTGACTGATATCCGCAGTTACATAGATGACATGTAGAGGGACGACAGAGAGGCAGCTGCTGATGTGCTTGATCGATGTGGCCACCAGCCGAGTCATGGCAGCAGCAACAAAAACACAGCCAACTTCGTATTAAACTCCACATTAGTTGCAGCGTCTGAACCTAACATTACGATTAACTCGCTAATGTCATAAACATGATCGCTAAAAGGTAAATTCTGGTTCGGACGAGGATCTGCACTACTGATAAGCTCAATTGAAAGCGAAACGCAGGCCTAACGACTCCTTTTGAAATGAGCTATGCAAATGGCTCGCTTTGATAGGAAAGCTGTAATCACGTGTAGAGGACGTTTTGTCTGAATTCATTTCAGTCCCTGAAATTTTATTAAAAGTTGTTCAGTCATTATGAGCTTCTGGACTCAGAAATTGTTAGTGAATTTCTGAGGGATACAGATTACATTGAACTCTTTGATTTCCTATGTGAATGTGCTCGATTAATGTGGTTCTTCTTACGTTTCCTACCTATCGAATTGCTGATGTCTTTTATGATCGACGGAAGCTAACGATCCGTGTCAGGAGAATAACGGTGGTTGCCAACACGACTGTCGTGTGGTGAACGGACAGGCCCGCTGTACTTGTCACGAAGGTTACCAGGTTTCACCGTATGATTCGACAAAATGCATAGGTACGTGAAAATTGATACATTCGCTCACGATATTTTTCTCCATTGACCTATTATTCATGTTTTAACAAACGACTGCCTTCGGTCGCTCAGCCACCGAACCTACTGTATACCAGCCCAGTCCGTTAGTGTACTCAGTCCGTCTAACTGTCTATGACGTGCTCCCACAAGAAATCTGGAAACAGTGACGATGTCTTTTGTATGAAACAATGACTAATCAACATTCAAAAGACTTCACACTGGCTTCAAGGACGTATTAAGCTTATGTCTTTAACTGTGCTACAAATGACAGAATAAGCCCTGCACTTAATTGGACCTATGCTCCAGTGACCTGATAAAGATATGCAAAGTCCCATTTGTATTCACGATGGAACACACGTATACATCCAATAAGGGCTATGCTCACGTCTCCATGTATACTGTAAGGTCGTTTCATAGTAATGTGGTGGGCGGATGAATTCTTAAGTGGACACTATCAGTTGTTTATCCCGAATCGTCTTTTGTTACATCAAATTATTACTGGTTGTCAGATATACTTTAAAATTTGCTAGTCCTGCACAAGTTTAGTCGTAATATCAAATAGGGGAACTGGTCCCTTCAACTTATAATCTTTCTCATCAAAGGAGTAGCTAAAAGTGACACGAGGTCTACAGTGGCTCAGACGTGTTTCTGAACTGCACAGCTTCCGTAATACTCAAGGTTACGGAACAGCAGTTCTGTCTCCAGTACTTGACATGTGGAAGCTATATACGAACGTAGCAAAGGAATACGGGTGGAAGATAAATTGATTATCATAGTGAGCCATTAGGACAAATTGTACCTGTCTAAAAGAATTTAAGTATTCTTGTTGTTGAAGATATGCAACATAACATAGAACTAAAGTGTCTAGCTCTTGAGTCACCATTTCTCTTTAATTTTCATAGATGAGGTTCTGTATTAGCAGTTATATGGCAAATCCACGTAATTAAATTAGGTCCGATTCTGAAAATTTTCGTTCCACACGATTTTGACCAAGGGTAAGAACTGCATGCATCTACATTCCGTGTGTTGTATTACAAGAACTACGAAGTCATCCTTGAGGCTTGTAAACCTCATAGTAGGTCTGCAGTAACTGCCAACTATCCACCAGGTATCCGGTTTCCATTGTTTGATTCGAATATTAAACTTTCACGGTAGAGCTAATCCGAATTACAGTACTGTTATCCTGTAATGCTCGTATTATGTAACAAAATTGCGGTACTGATGAACGGTGTGGTACAATCGGCAAATTTAAATAAAAGTTTACTATTTTCCCTGAATTTTGACAAGTACCAGCATCTGCGTCTGGGTACATACCATATGGTCTACCACATGAGCTATAACATCACTCCAAACATTAGAAAATACAGTTTGTATATGGTTGAATTGAAGTCCACAATTATTCCAAATGGGTCTCACCCAAAGTAGATAGTCGTGGTGAAAATTCAATTGTCCCTGCACCTGAGGAAAAGATGAACGATAATAACATTACAGTTAATATCACATTTGCGAGTCAGTTATGCTATTTATCTCAGGCTTAGTAGGATCCGCAAATTACTGCCGACGCTAAGAGTACTCATAAGGGTTGTGCAGTCTACATCAGGCTCCTAGATGACAATATAATTTCCTAAGTTATGGCATCATAGGTATTACGTGTCTAATGGTCACTAACTTTCGGACTCCATTAAGCAAGAGATATACGGTACAACTAACTCTCGAACGAGCTAGCATCTAGAACTTTCGACATTTGCCATTCCTGTAGTTGGACGCATAGTCGAAGTTTGTCGGGTACACATACTTGATTAGTGACAATAATCACGAAGCCGGTGGTGTCCTTTGAGCTAATTTTGATACACTTATAATACTTATGCTACTAACCTCTGGGCTGAAGAAGCTTCTGTGTCAGAAGTGGAACGTCATCAAGTTGTTCTGAAATGCTCAGACTATCTTAGTCTATAAAGATATCATTAAGTGTTAACACTTAATCAATATTCCCCTAAATATCCCGCTTCAAACGGCGCTTAAGACTCGCGCATATGAGGTGAGTACAAGAGCCGTGCTACTTTACTTCTAAGAAACTTAACCACACAGAATGTATGATGGAAACTGTCCTCAGATACTTAACAGTCGATGTTTGCGCCCAGTCATCCATACCGAACGGCAGTGATGAGTGACCAACAGTGACCTAAAGAGGAGGATATTTGATAATTAGTACCAGGTAGACTGATCCACTTATTTCTGCAGTATGAACAAACTTAAGTGGTCAGATAATGTACCAATGATATCAGCTAGGTGTCAGCTACACCGAGTGTTTTAGGCTGACGCCATGGTCAACTGACACACAAAAATAAGATAGTCATTGAATTTTATAGAGAAATAAAGTTAATCACCAAGGTGTTAGCCACTGTTTGTTGGATTCGCCTTCGGAGGTGGAACCCTCCCGGCGTACAAAGTTGACGGCTGGAGACATTACATATGATGATAGCCAGTCAGGCTCAGTGACGTAATTGGCACAATATATAATTCGGTCGCTCGTAAGAAAAGTGCAGTCAATGGTGCATGGATGTAAAATCTTCGGAGAAGCTGCCTTGTTAGTAACACCCTGCTTTTACCTGCAGTTTATCGGTTGTTTTGCAAGGTACTGAATGTTTCAATTTAGTCAGAGATGTTGCTAGTATTCAGGTTCTAACCTTACCTGTTTTGATTTCAATTAAGATATATTTTTTCTCTCCAAAGTTGTACTGTAGTTATTCGTAGAAGTGAGAAGTCGACATACTGATTTCTATGATGACGGTATTTACGAAACGAAGCTGATAAAACTGATAATCAAGTGCTTACATGGTGTGATCGGTTTGCCCTTTCTGAAGGGTGTTCATACTATGTTCTCTGGCTGATGAGTCAAACACAGAACAATACATACCCCAGTGTTGTTTCGGCGTAAGAGTGTGCAGTAAAACACAGTTATCATAAACTATACATCAGCTTCACTTGACCGAACAAACAGTTACGTAAGTTAGTATATCTTATCCGCGTGTTAGAAAAAACTCATCGAATTCATAAAAACAGCAGCATTTACAATCAGCATTCATCCCCTAAGTCTAACCATTAGTCTGGGTAGGTTACACCAGATATCAAAGTACTTTTCGTGGGGAAAAATCAGTCGTCGAAATGTGACAAATTGATCACGTTGTTAGTGATAGATACAAAATTGTGACGTTGAGAGTGATCCCGAACTGGAAGAGCCTCGGTATTTGTGCTAGATTGCATAGGGCGCATCGTTCAGAGTTAAGTAATCGGACACAGCAAACTACAGCTCACTGAAGCTCATCGTCCCTGGCTGAATTGAAGGTACAGTAGTCCCACCTCTGTGACGTTGCTTACACTGCACACGTAATCAAAAGAGGCGAACGTTGTGCATCTAAATTGTCTCTCATTGAAAATCACGATGCAGCTTTCCCTGAACTACGTACTTCACATGTTTCATTACGTCAAATCTTGGCGTAATCAATGATGTCTCATATTCATTACCGGGTAGACTCAGTGAACGGGCCTAGGCGCAATACATCTACCGGTCTGTGTGCCAATGTAGACAGAGCAAATGCCGGCAGCCGGAACAAAGGCCTAAGTTCAGACGGCGAACTGTAACTGGTGAAACAATGAGATAAACGACAGATTTGTTCTAGCACTAAAAATCGAGACTTCTGCGGCGTGCGCAGAATTGTGTCACAAATGAACGATGGGAAGCAGAAATATGATGATGTAGCAAAGCCAGACAAAATGACTGAAGTGTATTTTTTCAGAAATAACTTCTAGAACCGACTGGTTTTCTAATTCATCCTGGATAATGATTCCTTCAGAGTAAATTGTGACCGGTGGAAACTGACAACGAAAAATAGAAAATGAGTTTTACTCCCTACTTTGCTGTTTATATTCCAGTGTGATTGCAAATCTCTTCAGTCTCTTAAAGAAAGAATCTACTACTTGCGGCACTTATGTGGCTAAGCAGATTCTGAAGACTAATTAGTATGATCACAAAATTCGGGTAAATTCAATTGGCGCAAAAGACCATGATTGATTTATTACATCAGGTCAGGTAGCTCCGTTTTCACCTAAACACTAATATATGCAAACATAAAGTTTATTGCACGACTCTGTTTGTTTATCATTTAACCGGTAGAGAGATCATCACCGTCAACACATCCATCGTGTTCTTCCCACCTTTTTGTTCGCAAATCAATGAATTTTTACCATATTTTTTGAATTATAACGCCCTAGTTAGAGACGATAATGAAATTTTTGTTAAGCTTTTTCAAAAATATATCTTCATTGTTAATATGTTTCGCATTTCCTTTTTCACGTACTTCCTAACTGGTCACATAATTTTCCGTATGCCGTCGGGGTTCAGATATCAACGAGTGTAGTCATGACAATGGTGGATGCCAGCATCAATGTCGAAATGTAGAAGGTTCGTACAGTTGTGAGTGCAATCCCGGATGGCAACTGGGAAACGATGGCAAAACTTGTTACCGTGAGTGAGAGATTCTGCACAGTTGTCGTTTGTTCATCTTAAGCGGGTTGTCTTTTTTATTAAGCCCGCGCCTACATTCCTGCCTGCCTCTCATAAATGAAGTTTTACATAAAGATACATTGATGAATTCACACTTCCTCCTCTCATCCATTCATCAATGTTTTATCCTCACTCCTACGACTGGCAGGTGTGCTGCTCGAGATAAGCGATCCTTGTCGTTTTGGCAACGGAGGTTGTACGCATATATGTCTACGATCGGATTCCAAAACAGCTGAATGTGCCTGTCGCCAGGGTTATGATCTACAGGCAGACGGGAGGACATGCGTAGGTAAGTCGATTTTGAGAATCCACAAGTGCTGTCGTATAAATCCTTTTTAGCTATCCAGTGTGATAACACGTATTCATGTTAGCAAAAGATTAATACCTAGCCTAGAATAAATGCCATAACCAGCCTGGCCATTTATATCCCTCCTACCTTCTGTTTGGTCACCTCAAGCATGCATGATCGAGTGAGTAGTCATCGTCATCGTCACAGCCATGAGCCAGACCAAAAGGTACTGTGGCTCGGGCCGCCGCTCACCTCAACAGTGACGT
>LUCH01000476.1:148888-212639 GCA_013368495.1 Paragonimus heterotremus
TACACAAGCCCGACCACCTCGACAAGGTAGCAGTATAGGTCGGGCGAGTGAGTAGTAAGTATTGTAAAATCAGTGGAACTGCATAGTTTACTCTTAACACGATGGCCAACCAAATGAGAGCCGCGTTTAGAAAGCAGGGCTCTGACAAAGAAACCTATCAGATACAATACGTGGTCTGGGTGGCTGTTAGTCATTTGACTAGTATTTACAAAATGCATAAAGGTTCATGCACCTACGTGCACGTTCTTTTATGTACCAGATATTTGAAGTGTACTGTACACATAAAAAAAATTGGAACTTATTACACTAGATTATCTTATGAGAAAACAGTGGCAGATTGTGATCTGTTATTGTCCTCTTACCGTGAGTATGAGCCTCTCTCAAATGTCTTTTACTTAGCTACAGTGTATACGACGCTATGTATTCCACCATTATCAAAGTGATCTAATCGGTGACATTAGTTTTAAAAACTCATTTTTGCTGAAACAGACGCTTCTTCACCGAATACTACATTAAGGTGCTCCTCACACAAAGTTTGTAACTTAAATGTTTGAAATGACAAACCTTTTTTAACCAGTTGAAACTCGTGTTTATTCTGGTGTTACCGATAGGACAGTAATGATCCCACTATATTCATTGAATGAACAACATTCTTATAAACTGCATCTGAAAGCTTACTTAATGTTTGTTTAGCCCCTTTCGTTAATCTTGTGAATATTGCTCGATACTCTTAGATGTCAAAGCTACCCGTTTAAGTCTATTCCTGTCTTAGCGGAAAACAATCTAACTGTGTACGTCATAACGCGATCAGTAAAATGTACCAATATGCTTCACCTCTACTTATAACGGACAGGAACAGTTAGTTTTGTCCAGTCAGGCTATCTGAACACAAGGAGCACGTGACTGTCAGTCGGTTCTAGCTGCACTTTTAAGCACGCATGCACTCACATCTAAGTACGGGTTAGTCAGGTGATATCTACTAGATATTTGCTACTTTTCAGTCTACCTACCAACCTACCGGCTTCTTACACGTTTGTATGCACAGAGAATAAACAAACCATACTGATTGGCTGAAAATGAACCACGCAGTCAGTACTAATTTTTCAGGAATATGGTTGCATGCTTCCCTTCGTATAGTAATATCGAATTGATCCATCTTTCTGAGATATTACCGGTTAAAACGAGAATGCACACTCTGAATTTTATTGACGACATTTGAAGAAGATCAGCAAATAGACCAAATCGGTCCTAGCAAACGAAAATGAAGATGCTGCAGCTCTCAGAACAAATTCATATATATTGCTTTGTTTAATCTTGTCCAGTCATCCAAGTAATGACATCTACGTAAGCTCATATAAAAATCAACTAGCCAAAGAATCACTGAAATTCAGGAAATGGTAATTTGTCGACTGCTAGTACAAGGAAAACAGCATAAGTAATTATGTAATTCTTCACGAATGAAAGCTATATTCCGTTTCTAACTGGCCCTTGTCGAGTAATCAACGCTAACTACCGCCGCCTGTATTATTTTCGAATTGTATACAATCAGTGAGAGCTGGAAGTTAGGCAAGTAAGAACAGAAATATCCACCGTACTATTGAAAACGTTTCTTGAAAACAGAAGTATTTTTATTCGACACCCATTAATTCATATTCATCAATCTTCTAACCATTGTTTCGGGAATATGACTTCTTCCATAGATCGTGACGAATGTTTAACGGGAGAGGCTGCATGCTACGGACCAGCCATTATTTGCATAAACGAGGTGGGTAGCTATCGGTGTGAATGTCAGCCAGGGTTTCGACTGTCAGCTGATGGACATTCGTGTCAAGGTCAGTTACCTACCGAACTTCATTGTGAATGTAGTGTGAAATTCTGCCATTTGATTTTCGCTGTTAATGAACGGAACTTCATAGGCCCGTATCTGGCTTCATTTACTGTACCCTAAAGAAAAGAGCTGCACATTAAACCATGTAACATGTTTAGAATTAGAAAATCGGTTTTTATTTATCAAATGTTCCGTCCATTTCGAACCTCACGTGACCCCTTTAGTCAGTATCAGATTGTTACAAAAGTTGTATTTAATACTGTTGACGTCGTTTGTCTAAAAATGGAGATGCATGGACACAAATTTTTCAAGTGTGTAGTGGTCATAAGACTCGACTGACTGGACTATTACAGGCATAAAGTCTGGCTAACTTTTTATCTGCTGAACAGTTACCGCTTATGTGGACTTCTGAACACCAGCACAAAAACAGGTATTTTGTTTGATGGTGTAACATACGAATCAGCCGTTTAACTCTGACCATCCGTTACACTTGTGGACCAACTTTAGGGCGAAGTGGAGACACCGGGAAACAGTGTTCCTCCGACGTATGAGTACCAGCAACAGTCCTGTAAAAGGAATCAACACAAACAAACATGAGCCAAAGGCCCAGTAAGCCATGCATACGAGTTACACAAACGACGACTAAAGCGGCGCCAACAACACAGCAGTACGCCCTGTTACGCAATTCAAATTCAACCCGTGCGCGCTCGCTGGTTTCGACTTCGCGTTACAGTAGATCAATTTGAGTCTTGTTTGTAAATTTAAGTTAAGAGTGGTATTATCTGGACTTAGCGGGATAGAAAACGAGGAGGATTACGTCAAAAATGTCACACAGATGACAAAAAGTGAAGGAAGTGAGTTAAACAGCCTACAAAGTATGAACATAAATACGTACTTTTTCGTCTTGCTGTACTATCTATGAGTTATAGGGATCGGGTTATTGTTGATATTAATGGTAGCCCATCAATCAACAAAACAGAAATTAGTTCAAATGCATAAAAAAGAATAAGAAACATAGGCCGAATCAGTGTTACTTCATGAAACAAAGAAGGAAGTTAGGTTTACAGGATCATTACTGATTGCTATACAATGCCTTATTGGATAATAGAATAAAAGTAGATGAAGAGTTAAGATTCATTGGATGTGGCTCGGTTCCGAATATCTATTGTTCACAATAAGGACTTTTTTGAAAAATGCACAAGACATTATGGTAAACATGCATGGGATACACTAGGGTTGTAAATCATGGGTCTATATTGAATGGCATAAGAAAAAGTTAAATAATCGAATGAGGCAAGGCAATAGTGTATATATCTATTTAACGAAGTCATCTTGTCAGATTCAGTCTTTCCATATGGTTGTCGGATAGGTTACCTCACCACTCAAAATCCAAGCAAACGTTAGAGAAATCAGTGGTTGCGCCAGTTACTTGTAGTTATATCCGTGTTACTGTGCTTCGTGTTTGACTGAGAAATATAGAATCATAGGGTAATAAATCGGTTTCTGAATGACGACAGAGCACCGAACTACATTTGCTCCGCTTGATTCATTTACGTTCAGTTGCCCGATTTTGTTTTTAATCATTCCGTTACCAAAATAGAATGAAGCTGTCAGCAGTGGAATCTCCACAGCTTTGCTCTCTTGCTGTCAGCAATTCCTGAAAGCTAATTTGAAGTAGCATTTTCTAGATAGTCTTCTTACGAGTCTTGATGGGATTGGTGTGAGACTGTTTATGGACAGTACGCACAAATGTTTCACATATATGAATGACAGTTGTGTAATGTGCCCAATTCCAGAATAGTGTTCATTAGGCACCATTGGGAAAACGTGTTGATTTATTCACACCTTCTGACAGATACCGGGATGGAGAGGTACGCGACGAGAAGCAGTTATGCCTAAAATACACAGTGATGTACGTAATGTCAGTATACAAGGAGTTGCCTGGTGTTCCAAAAAGTGTCTCAGTTGGTGACATTTGACACAATGATATAATCCAACTACGTTCATTCCATTCCAAAATGTTGCTTGAGAAAATGTGCACGAGCTTCTGGTCTCACGGGCTTGAAGTTAATGAAATTGTCTTTTATGAGCTCTAGGTCACCGGGCAACTACTGGTAATTAAATATAAAACATATTACTGAAGTGAAACGTGAAACAAAACTAACAAACAGGAACAAGTTTGATAGATCATCGAAAATATCTCTTCCGTTTACTCATTTTGATATCATAACACGATGCCTATGCAAACATAAGATGCATCGACATCCATTTCGCATGTTTCAAAATCGATTTAAGATGTCTCAACGGGAGTTCTCTGGGTTTCGACAAAAAGCGTGGTCACACGGCTAACGTGCGTACGGATAAGTTGACAGATACAGGGAACGGTTGGCTCTTACAGAGTTGCAGGACACAGATCCACCTGGGAACAGGGAGTAAACAAGGCTAATGTGCCTGAGTTATGTTACCAAGCTGACAGGTTAGCTGACGTATTACCCTTGACACGTAAGCGGTGAACACTAAGAGCGTGAGTGTGTGCGTACGACGTAGAGAATGCACGGATAACACTAGATAAAGCGGTCATCTGTCAGTGAGTACATGAGCACCCTACTCAGACTGACGTAGGCTTCAGCTTTCGTCATTGTCCGAACGGCCAGATAGGTCAGGCCAGCCGTGTCTCCGGGGCTAGAGCGATTGCCATTTGGGTAGCAGTTTGACGGATCCCTTGACAGCTGAAGATAGGGTTGAATCAGCCAGAATAAATCGATCTTTCACAATGTGCGGCACCTGATACAAAATCTGGAGGTCCAAAAATCCGAAGCCCAAAGGCAGGCCGTCTGGCCAAATCCGGTTAGCGAGCAGCCTCAACACACCGCTGTAATAACAATCATCCCAGCCGGAATGAGGGCTGAACGTGTGTCTCAGGTCAACTGGTTCGGCTCTATCGTCCCAGCGTTTCGACCACCATAGTCGAAGATCGATAACACCTAGCTGCTAACGCAGGGCTCTTTGGGCGTCTGGGTGTGCGAAAGACAGTGTTGTTCTGATATCCTACTTGCGTCGGTGGCTGCAAATGGACAAACCAACAATACGATACTTCGTCCAACGTAGTGTGCTAACAGGATTGTTTTCTCACCAAACGATTGATAGTAATATGTTGCGTTCATGACCGGAACAGATTTTCAAACTGCTGTGACGGTAATCGATGAATATTAATTTTCCTATGTAAACTGAAACATGTTACGTTGTGTTTTTAGACTTACAATGCCATCTGTGAACTCTGTCGTGTTGTTTTATAACTATTCTATCACAGTGGTAAATGTTGCCTAGCATGTCTCAGTTTTGTGGTCGTGTTATTGGGCCCCGTCGTTCCGCTTCCTGTCAAAATGTCTTATTCGACCGTGTTATCCATAAATGGATCTCGTGATGAGGGCAACTTGAGATTTGGATGAACAGTTCGTTCGAAAATTTTGTCTAGATTGAGATGTGTTGTTCTCTGGAAACCTGTATTGTCTTGAAAAATGTCACGCGTAAATTGGACTGAATTACATGTCATACTTCAATCAGATCGCACTGATGGACGGCGACTAAGACCATAATGTGTTGTTTTAGGGGAACACCCACCGATGCTGGAACAGTTTTGTTCACTACAGATGAACCCTACGTAGCATATAAAGACTACTAGATACCATTAACTAAGATTGGCTACATCTTCTTGAGGTATGTCTGTCGGTGCCATCTACAGCTTTACACGAGACCATTTGTACATTTCGTACAATAAATACTCGGTTTCCCTTATCAACGGCTTTCTTTTGGTATTACGTGTCATTGATGCGTCTCTATGAATCATGACGACTGAAAGTAAGGCTGAAACACCCACAACAGTCGATCGGTCGCAGTCTCCAAGCCCGGGTGGATAGTGTCCGGAGCAGGTAGCAATCTTTTGCAGGTCTGATGTGACGTGTCTTTGCTCTGCCATACTTTCTATTCCGAGTTGAACGCTATACACGGATCCACACTGTGCGGCTTCACTTAGTCTACTGTCGCTAAGTCAGGAAGAACACGCTTGCCGAAAAACACGATATAATGTCTACTTCAATTTCGACAAATGACTGAAATGCATGTAAATATATAGCAGGAAATAGTTGCCAAATATGGTAATTCACAAGTTGAACTAATGTGCGGTTGATTGGGCCACTTTGCGATCAAGTGACCAAGTAGGATCAATTCCATAGCCGTTGCACTCTGAATGGTTCATTGGAGTATACTTGATCATTTCATTGGAGACTGAGGAAATCATAACGCAAAAACCACAAATTTTCCGATATTGGCAACATCATACCGTTTAATCGAACTCGGAGGGTTTTCGCCTCTTACTGGAACTCCAGTTGTCATTAGTTCGCACAACATGATCCAAATGGATCGTCAAAGAACGCGCTGGCAAAAAAAGATGTAAACGTAGGAATCGTGATAAAATTAATGCTTCATATTTTTGTTTAATTTTTTTTCAAACGTGAAAAGTTTCCAAATTTTCAACCAGCCAACAGTTAAAATGAAATTCGTAGGTTTATCCTCGTAGTTTTTTATTAGACCTTAGTTGACTGTGGCAGATGCTAAGTCAACGCCACCTACTTGGATCAACAGATGATCATCGGATTGTCTTATAAGAATGCATTAATGTTGATACTTGCTTATTCCTTTTTTCAGACATCGACGAATGCCTAAACTACAACGGTGGTTGTCAATATAAATGTGTCAATACACCCGGAAGTTTTCAGTGTTTATGCAACATGGGCGATGAACTGAACCCGGATGGACTAACGTGTTCCCGTGAGTAATCTAACTACATACGAAAAGAGGGTTTTCCGAGCAATACGCACTATAAGTAGACGATAAGTTGCAGTCAATGCAATTTATAGGGAAAATGTGTATTTACTTCTTTTTCTAGATGCTTCAAACAACATATCTCTCACAGACTCCGATTGTTACACATTAGTGAAATAGAACAGAAAATGTGCAGAAAAATCTAGAAGGTCTTAGCAAATGTCTAATTCAAATACAGAAGAATACAGCCTAAGGAATGAAAAACACAGCAACAATATATCTCAACCTGCAGTAACTCACTGAATCACTGAGCGTTTCATATTGGGCGCACCGGGGTTATTGCCACAAGTGATATCAGCAATGTTTATTCAGACGTCTTCCAGTAAACGTAAACTTGGTCCCCTGAGGCCACTGGTTAGTGTTTACCCCTTTCTTGTCGGGTAGCTTTGATAAAAATGCAAGAAAATCAGCCTACAATCAAATACGAACTGATCATTTTACATTATTGCACAAGATCCTCAGAACAGTTTGCCAAGAAGTCTTTCAGTCTTTGGTGAAACATCAGTCACCATAATGAATACGGAAAGTATGTAAAGAAACGTAAGAGTTTCCGTGGCTCAGAGGTAGGCTCCAAAACCGCAAAAGATAAGCTTGTCTTGGACGTTGTCAAAATGTTTTGCAGATGGTTAGCTTATATCAGTTTCTTTTTACTTCAAATGAACTGTCCCTCATAGTGTGCTTAGTGCTCTGTCAAATTCAAACATTCAATGAACTAGTTATAAGCCAGACAAGAAAAGCAGTTACAAAAGGTGCAAGCGCTTCTGATTCAAAATTTCGACCAAAGCATAAATGTGAAACATCTAGTTTAATAATATTTACAAAAATTTGAAAAATTTGCAGAATTCGCAGTTATATTGAAAGCGATTGACTAGGAACACGTTGACCTAGAAGTATACAACTAAGACTCATTTATGACAGTGATACACATAACCTGAGATGACTTCCGACTATACGATCATCAACGGGCTAGTGAGTGTCTTAACACGTGAATTCATCTATTAATAGACGTGAATAATAAGTCACCCAGAGTAGTTGAAAAATGAAATTATGGTTTCTAATAAATTTCATTTTAGTAGATACTACAAGCTAACAAAAAATCAAAGTTTTGTCTGACTCAGTTGACCGATGTACTGTTAACTTGCTGTGTATGGTTATGTAAAAAAATTCAACCAAGTAGCATCAATTCGTTAAGTACCTTTCAGATAATGACTTTTACTATTTGTGGACGTGGATGTAAGTGTACTTAGACACAGTTCACGATACATTGCAGTATATTAGAAGTGTATTTTGTCAGTCGAATTCAAAGCCACGGGAAAACGCTGTATATGAATTTTCCTGTCACGCCTCATTTTTATTCATCAATACATACGATTCCAGTTACTGGGATGAATAACTTCAGTAGGTGCGGCTTAAGTGGATAAGAACTTTTCGATCACTCAACTCTGTGAGTGTGAACTCCATTGGACATGACAGAATGCCGCACCGAATTGCGTGCCTACATTAAAATTTTATTCTACCAGTGTTTATAAAACTGCGCTCTCGATGTTTTGTTTGTCACTGTTGCTATAGATGACGGATCTCGTTACCCTAATATCCAATTCCGCCAAAGAGCGTTTGTATACACTCCCCCCTAAACTAATGTCTGTCGTGGTGAAAGTTCGAGGATTTAGGTTATTTCAAGATTGAACTCCACCCACACTTAATCGTGCCCTTCGCATTCAGATAAGCCTTTCGGTTAGTTCAATTCGAAAGCTGAACACTAGTCATAGCAGGTTGTGGTTGAGCGTTTGAATTTGGTTATTCGGTCATGCTTATTGTGGGGTTACTGGTGTTGTGGTTAACACGCTAGTCTCACAAGCACGCGGGTCAGAGTGCAAACTCCGATCCGGACAATGATATGCACTACCGATGAGCTCTCATAAGAATTATCTGAATGCAAAGAATGCGAACAAGTGTGAGTGCTGGTTGGTTTTATAAAATCCATCGTGTTGGAAAACTGAACACGTATTTTCTTGTAATGTTCCATAATTCATGCTGTCAAAGTGTACGGTCTTCCACGAAGAAGTTGAGCAACGCGTAGCGATAATCCAACGAGCCCAAACAATCAAAACAAGAGTGGATCACATTGCCATGGTATTAGTGAACGGATTATCAAAGTGAATAATTAGACAGCCTTAACGGTTTCCATCGACTGCCCGTTTTCGTGAAATGAATTAAAATTTGATGTCAAACAGGCTAAAGATGTGTTATAATCACATAGTACGACATTCATACCCAACAGAGTTATTCCGAGCAGTCGGGAGGTTAAAAACAATGGGAACGATCCGAGTTCCAAAAAGGTGATGCACGCACTACTCAAGCAGAAAAACAACTGGCTATTCGCACAATTGTCAAATTGAAGCGATGAAACGAAACACCTGGGTCAGGACCCAGTTAACAGTCAGAAACAGGAGAGACAGAATATAGAGGGGTAAACTTCTGGGGGGATAGAGATGGGTTGGATTTTCGCATGACTGGACTTAAAAAGTCGGTACACAAATTGCGTCAACTTTATGAGTATTTTGTATGTTGTAACACTGTAGTGAAGACATTCACGCACAAAACAGAGCAACCCGGCACTATAATGCGGTTGTTTGTTAGTATATGTACATTGCGTTCCTGATTACCTCAGTAGATATAACTGAATTATTATTGCAATTAATGCCACCTTTATGAAGTTCATCCGGTGAATTCCTCAATCATACCCGTGGAATTCGGTCTACAGTTATAATGGACCTAATACCACAATCAGAAGCACTCTGTTTGTTCTCTATAATAATGGCAATCATTTTGCAATTCGTAGACAACACAGTAACCCTTGACTTCACGCGGCACATTTATGATGCCTCTGCCACTAAATTCTGTTTACACTTGCTTCAATCATTACCAGTGTTGAATCTCTCCTGACGATTTAGGGCAATTCACTCAGTAACGCACATCTGACAATTCCAATAACGTTTATTCAGACGGTCGGTTTAACAGGACGATCTTCTGAGTCCAAAATACGTCAGAAAATGTGATCGAAAAGATTGGAGTTTATACGGTACTGTTTAGCAAAATTACAACAAAGGTACTATCTCACCTTTAGTGTGAATCAACCGGAGACACAAATTATCCAGCACAGTTCAAAGGAAAGTGTGACTAAACACGCGTCCAAAAACAGCCACTAGTCAACAGGAAATGAGCTCATTAAAATAATCGGGTGTAGATGAAGGTGAGAACTTGTCAACCAATACAAAGAAGGAATTTTTAACAGAGAAGCAATGATTTTTGTAAAAAGGAACAAAGCAAACATTTTATGTACAGTTACGGTGCAAAATTCATTGTGATCGTTTACTGGATAATGCGAAGACAAATAAGGGCAAATTTAGAATCGGTTTTCTGCAACCAAACGAAACACACCTTGTTGGATTCATCGTTGCGCATTATACCAGATAAAAGGCGACAAACGTGCCAGACGAACAACAGATCCAACAACCAGGTTTCACAACTTCGAAATTTCGACTGAAATTAAAAAAGACATCACAGCTGTATTTTACAATCTATTGCAAATACCTCGTGGATAGCGAGCTAGTAGCTGAACGATTTAGTCTGCACTTGGCTGACAAGAAGTACCCCTAATCATAGAATAATTGGTGCATAGGTAATAGTTGCATTAGGTTGGAGGGTATGTGGACTGTCTTCACATTATTGCACTTCATACGAGTAGCCCCAAAATTTTTCAGGTTGATGGATTGAGCACCACCCATACACATTCGCAGTAATCGTACAAGAATGAACTATCCAATCGGCATCTTTCGAAAGACAATAGAGAAGTTGCATTTCGTTTGATCACGATGTATATCCGTATCTGGAGTGTATTGGGAACTGTCGAAATAATACGCTGGTTCGTCAACGGTATAGTAATGATCTTGATAGGAATCGAATTCTCCTCCTCGTGATAATTAACACAGAAGAACTTGGTCCCGAAAGTAACTCGACTGTGATCAGTGATTGCTCCCAAGACGGGTGCAAAAAGCAGCTTCGTTCCGTTCCAACAAAGTGTGCAACAGAGAGAAAATTACAAGGTAGTTATATGGTGTATAGGGATTTACAAATAATCTCAATTCAGAAAATCAAATGACAGTTGGCAAAAGTAGTAGTTAATGTCGCTACGTCTACTAGGAGCAAAGCGACATAAAGGCCGAACAGGTAAAAATATACCGAAGGTTACCTCTCGACTGTTCACGACATTTCCGTTAATTCTGATTGGATAAAATCGTTTTCCCTAGGAAAGGGGCGGTTGTGGAAACAAAAAGGGACTCCTTAACAGAATGGCAGTTGATATTCAATATGCAAAAGCTTATATTTCATCATAAAATTTTCCGGTTTTATGAAGCAATACTAGATAATGAACGTAACATGAAAGACCTTTGTCCTCTACAGTTGTTGCTTCCGCGATATACGTTCAGGAGAATTTGAACCAAGCGGATTCACACATTACGCTTGCTCATTTTCGTTTATCGTATAAGTAGTCCTTTCAGTTAACGCCCACTTTTGATATCTCAGCCACCGTTCTTAATGCCACTGTACTTTATTGTCCCACAAAGTCTACGACAAGATTCCACCCTTTAACGCAAATGCTGGAAGTGGACTATAGCACAATGTAGATGATTTACAATATTGAATAGCTGTTAGATTACGTACATATAATAGACCGCTGTACTGATCAGTATAACTGTCTTCATGGGTATGTTCATCCTGATCGGCAGAAGTTTTCTTTTTTCATGTTTGACTGATGCTTACGTTGACCAGTGTCCAGGTAGCTTTGTTGTGACCGTAAAAGACGGTTGGCATGCGAACTCATTTATTGCGCGAACAACAGTACAGGTCACGTCAAAAATGAGACCACAAACGCGCACACTCATTTGCACGGCAGACATGCATTAACATACATTGGGTGATGGTACGTTATCATTCGCCTTGGAGGAACTTCTCACACAGCGCGTACATACTGTTCCGATAATCTCCTCTGATTCATCGTTTTCCTGGCGTTCAATGCTTGTCCTTTTGTTTCTGAATGTCGCTTGTGAGTAGCCTACTACTCACAAGTAGTATACTACTCACAACGAGACTGTCGGTTATACAACAGCTTCACAAAAACGTGACTACATCGTCATATTTAAACTAATTACCACAGTTTTTTATAGGTAATATTTAGTTTTTCTCCAATGTACTTTCGGCTGCAGCCATAAATGTTACCGAGGAAACTTCTCAGTAAGACTACTAATTATACCTTAGCTGACCAAAAACTCATCGAATTGTCCTATGTTGTAGTTTTGAGCTCAAGTTAAAACCTGGTATACCTTACAAAATCAGCAGCAATAGCTCCTTTAGGCAAAGTCTGAATATAATATGCAAGCAAAATATATTGACGGTTGAGTAGTATATGTATATGCCGACAGTACATATGGTTCTGCATTTAAAAGTGGTATAGATTTGAGGCAAATAATACGATAAAGTATGACGTACGGAAACTTGTAAATGTGTATGATAAACTCCTGACAAAGCGTTGATTCGGACCGAGTAGCTAGAGGCGTAATGTGTTTTTATGGGTACAGTGAATGACGGTAGGAGAAGAAAACTTAAAAATGAATACAAATAAAAACATAAACACAAGTTAGTCGTCTACAGCAAACTGTAAATTTACGGATATCGACCCAAGGTCGACAGACGAAACGTTAAATTTACAGGTGACTTCATTGCACTACTGTGACGATTCTAGTAGTGTAACTTCTCTATGTAAATTTATACTTCATACCTTGCATTCTATTCGACTGAACTGAAGAAATTCTCCATCTCGAGGTAATCACTTAAATTTGTAGTAAAAGCATGCTGTTCGGTTCTAACCTGATATGTCAAAAGACGAAACTGACGATTCGTCTAAGGTAGCCTACATTGTTACCACGTCCAAGTTGAACTGTCTATTATTTGTTTGTATATCTGGTATTCTACAGGTTCAACCAAATACATTCGAGATCAGGCTTTTGACGCCAATTCGCAAGCGATTGTGATTGGTTCACCGGGACAACAACGACGTCAACAAAACTTGAATCAACACTCAACGTACAACGAGAATGGCATTCAAGTATTTTCGAAAAAACGTATCCCACTGGATTCACGTATGTATTGTTCGTTTGTTGACTATAATTAGTTGATATTGGATAGAAAACCCTCAAAAGTAGACCTAATACTTGTCTCACATTTATTCTTTAATCACAAAATGAACTAACTCATCAGGTAATCAGCATGCATAAGAAAATGAAACTCAAAACTTTCAGATAATGCTATCGTAGGGTGTTTTTGACTTGCACTAAAATCATTGGAAGGTTTCGTATCATTGTTATGAAATGACAACACGAAACATTTTCAAATGGATTGAAATTCTTCAATGATATGTGTACATGAGTCCGCCTTATTGCTTTTGACCAGGGCTGTTGCTCAAGCTTGAAGGTTCGGTGCAAAAAAACACTTGTTCCTTCGAATGCATAATTTCTTCACTTGACTGAAAGAGTTAATATCACTGTGCTCCAATTACCTGTCTAACTTCTTTTCAACTCACTCCGAAACAGATCGAAATGTTCACGATGTGTCATTCTTACAATATCTGCGCACGGGAACTATATCAATACGTAATAAGTTCAACAACTCAAGTAATCACCATCCCACCGAAAATATCTTTAAGTCAATTACTTTAGTAAATGCCTTAATACAGAAGAAGTCAAATTATCACCAAGCTTTAATGGAAAATATACTGTTGTGGTGATTCACTGTCTGGACTTTATACTACCAACATAAAACGGCAAACCTTCTCCGTATTGAGCATAGGGATGTATGGCCACCATCCACACTTGTGTCCATGTAAATTTTTTATCTGAGTTAATAACCACATCTTAGGAAATACTTCCACCTGCTTTCCACATTTATAAATACAAGTCCATTCGTCTACAGAATGAACACAAACTCTGAATAGTTGACCCCCTTTGTCCACACCAATTAGTCTATAAAAAGTGAGCTGATTACGAAAACAACGCTATAGCTCTTTATGTATTTTTGAGATTTGCCAACTTACCTTCTGTAATCGATGCAACGAAGTTACAGTGTAGACTGGTTGGGCCGTGTGCTATGTGTATCGAGATAGTGCCTGTCAAGCCGCACATTGTCCAGTGTTGGAAGAAACCTCAAGTTAAATGAGAGCCATGCTGAACAGGCTATAAACGATACCTTGCATAATAGTATGACACAGTCAATAGTGAGCCTGTACGCACAGGGTTTTTGGCTTTAATGTCTCACAAATATTTAAAGTTTTGTTTGATCTTTAGCCTCTATAACTGCACTAATTAGTCTATTATTTGGTGGACAACAGTAGGGGCAAAAGTAACACGATGCACATCACCTTTGGGTACGGCTCAAAATTGTAAATGGTGAAGACGATAACGTGTAATACGAAACTTTGAAAGAAACACTCAAACCTAGGTATTAGGTGATAGGTATATATATTCAAGGTTTTGCCGAGACAGATTTTTCTCAGTCTGATAAGTGAAACCATAATAACTAGCCAGGGAAGTTGCTTATCTGCAAAACAATACAGAAAAACAGCACCATTCGATTTTCGTCATCTTTTTTCGAACCCTCCGTAGCTGTCAAAATTAAATCGTCTTTAACTACAGTGCTTCTGATAGTGGGCCGTGTGGTGAATGGTTACTACTCTATAACGAACCAAACTAAGAATTTCCGATCAATTGCTTTAATTTCTCAATTTTCCTTTACCTCTTCTCTAAAAAAAAGTGATAAAACTTCCTTCTGGCTCCAAAAGTGACAAGCGCTACTCTCAACTAATCAGTACATACTTGAAACAGATTAAATACCAAATCGAAACAACAATCTTATGTTCCCAAAGTCCTTGTTGTGTTTGTCATTGCTATGCGCGAAGTTGAATACTTTGTTACAGGTGCAGAACAGTGTCTGATAGACGTTGGTGAAAGAAATTTTGGAGATGAAGTCTATTTTGAGTTGAGTAATACAGGACATCCGTGATGACAAGTGGCTTCCTATGAAGAACAACCAAATATAATGCATCTTACTCACTAGTTAAAGTTAGATGATGCATACGCCAACGTGATCTTCATCTTGTATCTATGTCGATAACCTCAAAAAAAGTATATGATGGTTTTCTTGGCTAGTCTTTCCATAGTAACGCCTATAACAACAAACTTCAGTTCCACGGAATACATCAAGAATTTTGTGATCCGTTGTCTTTTGCAGACATTTTCTAAATGACTTCCTTCCGGGTTTTACTAATCAACCATAATCTAGTAACCAGATATTTGCTTATGTGTATTTTCTAATGACAGACCTATTACTTATAACATCATGTACGCAACCTCATTAGTTGGATTTCAACCGCCCAAGTTGATAAAACTTCCAGTTGCCGTGAGGTTTAAAATATTCTATTCCTTCATCAAGTAATCTACTTGGTTTCAGTGATGATGGGCGATGATCCCCAACCAAAGTCTTCATCATCAGCAAGTCTGTGATCGAACCATACCGTAGCCTCAAACGTTGCACGCGTGTGTATCTATTTGTTGTTCGCATTATGTTGTACTACATTTGACAATTAGCTTATTCTTTGCAACTAAACAAATTCACTCGATTGTACTTACCTTGGCTGGTTTCTCAATAAAGGTTTTGTGTGTCTATTTGGTCTCATAGTTATATTTTAAAATACTGCAGAAACGATTCACTTTCACTATAGCTTAACCCAGACAGCTGCACTTCTGTCATGCTCTGTTGTCAAAGCATGTTTGTATCGGTATCCATAAATTACACGTTGTTATAGCTTTAACCGAAGTCTCGGTAAAGTGCTAGTCTCTTTTTCATGTTTCCTCTATTTAGAGGGACGTCCCTGTCTGGTAGGTCGTTTTGGTGAAAACTGTCAACTGACCTGTTCCCACTGTGAACATGGGAGTCGATGCAATCGGGACTTAACGGGTTGCGAATGTCCGTCCGGATACCATGGGGTCGTATGTCATGACAAATGTCCCACGGTAAGCAGCAGCTGCTAGTGGACAGTTCCATTTTCAATGTACTCTAGTTGGTCTCTGTAAAATGCATCTGAGCCTCATTGATGCTATGGACTCTAGTGTAACTCCCATTTAAAACTAACTACTAGAGCACATTAAACAACTGAAAATAACCATTAATTATTTAAAAAATATAAGTATGCAGGCCTTGAGAGAGGCTCACTAGCTCACTGCCTAGGTTAGCCTGAGTGACTGAAATACAATAACATTAAGATGGAAAACAATTTGGCATGCTTGGTGGAGCAGTCTGTCAGCAACTGTATTCTAGTCATTCAACCCAGTGTGTTCATACTTCAGCAGCTGTCATGAATCAAGACTACGCAACTTAAAGAATTTCGTAAGATGTATAACATTTGACTTATTCTAGCAATATAGTTTTGAAGGATTTTAATACACGCAGACTGTGGGTCGGTTGACAGTAGTGAAAATTACAAAAAAATCACAGACGATTTTATAAAAATGATTACGGATCAATGGACACTTGTGTAGATGGCAGTTTTTAGACAGAGAAAATTGAAAGCTCTATACATGTACACCGTATGCAAGAAACACGACAATGTCTTTGAGCCTCATGGACGTAGAACGGGCAATACGGCTGTGGAGAGTGTGACTTAAATAGACATGGTTGTGATGATAGCAACTGAATTATGTTCATTCCAATTTAAACAGCACCCAGGAGAGGCGATGGAAAGCAAACGCTTAGTAAATTTAATTACTCACATTTGATCCGTGGTTATGATACATGACTGTATTTAGACTCGACAGCAGTGTTCACTAATTTCGTTTTCCTAACCACAATATGCGCGCATTAGACAAGATGACAAGAGGCCTACAATTGCAAAATTGTCAATGCCTAATTCTTTTTCATTGTTCTTTCGGGAGTCATAATACTCATCATTAGCTCTTAAACAGTTACTCAAAAGTTTCAGAGAAATTCTTCACCCCTGAGTGCCCCCTATTAATATTGAACTCTTTCACCGGACGGACAATCAATGCCGTTTCCGAGTGTAATTACAGAACACGGTGTAGTCATCATCTTCGAGGATCCTAAGCACAATATACCTGTTCATAAGGAGAACCTACCAAATCAGGAAAATGAAATTGTCGTAATAAAACAACCACCGATAGATAGCTGTTAGTAGATCACTTGATTGGTATGGTGTTTATGACAGAACTTTAAGAATTTATTCAATCACATTTTAAGGAAGTCGTTGAATGAACGTGTCAAGTGTTGTTAGATATTCGTTATGCAAACAAACGTTTCTGGTCATTCTTACCGGGCGCATGATTTATACCTGAACTTCGAAACAAAAAACTTATCTACATGAAAGGCTGCTGGTTTTAACGTATGTTTTAAAGTAACATACATTCATGTCACGTAAGTGTCCAAAAGGAGTGAAGGATTGCACAAACTCTCTCTGAACACGTAAACTGGGATTATGGAGTCTGATGGCTATGGCCTCCATTGTTGATAACAAACACGCTCTGACTAACTTAAAGTAGGCTTAGCGAAATTTGGAAACTACTGTGTAAGTGTCACCTGATTCTGTTTGCTGCTTAGTATCAAATTCGTACAAACCACTTGGGAACTAAGCGCTTCGAGAACACAGGTCTCATGTAAATTGGCGTCGACCACCAGATAAACCAGCCATCCAAAATGTTAAGGGATTTAGTCTAAAATCGGTGCCAAATTTTTCATGACAAAGGCCAACCGGACGAATGAAAGTTCTGTATAACCATACATTTCAGTCCTCAACGAAAACTAAGTAACCCTGCCTGTAAACTTATCTATTGTGCTTCAAATTCTGCAGACAGAGGTACTTCAAGGAGTGAAATTGGATTATAGCAAAGAGCTATTCTTGGTATGTCCAGCTTAACGAATAATGGTTCCAACTTTGACGGTACTCTCTAACAGATAACAGGAGAGGCATCCGTATTTTTAACGTCCATACATTAGATTCATTTTCTGATAACTATTCACTACGTTAGACAATCCCAGGGGTTGTCTCTCATTCAACTTTTACCTAATGTTTTAGCTATTGTGCAGTTTCTCTCGTGATTATGTCGCAATCCGATCATCGGGGATGAGAAGTAAATCATCACCAATAACCTCAGATTGATGAGCCTGTCCCAAGAAGGGCTTGCACTAAAAATATTTGCAGGAATTGGCAAAAATGAGATTTTATTCTTCGTTAGTGTTTATATAGTCGATGATATGGCGCTTGCAAAATAAGGGAAGGTTTGGGTATCCAATACAAAAGAGATGTTTGGAGTTAGTAAACAGAACAAAATGTCCTTGTTAAAAATTGAGATTAACAGCCAACAGTGTTGTGACAGTTTATGCGAGGGTCACAGTTGGAGACTTTGGACTGTCCATCAGAAACTAGAGGAACACCAACGACAGTGTAAAAGATAACTCCTAACTCTGAGTGGTTATCAAACCTGTTGGAATAACATAACCACCTAATACTTTTGTGAAGCAAAAGATTCTCGTTATCTGATGTGATGCAATGCCCAGTTTGCACGGATCTTTCGACTGAGTGGATATCTCTTTGGCTAGGAGCACTTTCGTCGATTCCCATGGTGTTTGATGTAAGGGAGACTACTGTATTTACTGGCCACTGTTTTACTTAGTTCGTCTCGGATGAACGATTTATTCTAATCTTTGAAGACCACAGTTTAGGGCGTCTGTTAAGTGTAAATCCACTGATTCATACCAGTGTACACAAAAGTAGTCATTAGTAGGCATCGGACTTGTCATCAGTACCACCACGTTAGTAGGTGACTGACATTGATGCACCCCTGTTACTAGAAGAATAATGGACCCGACAATAACGGAAAAGAATGTGTCCTATTTTGCACAACCCCGGTATTAATATTGAAGCAGTCGACATCAAAGTGGTCACTGACTAACGAAATAACTGAATTGTAAATAAGTGCAAGGAGGTACCCATGAGAGTGCATCTTGGTGACACTTGCTTGCTTTACTTCATTGACCACTTGGGCAAAAAACGGACAGTATTCATGCCATTTGATCCCCCCAAAATGTCATCTTCTGCGTTAGTTTCAGCCAATTTAAGATGAATTACGGGATCCTCATCGGCAGAAACGACAGCGTCCGGTTGTTCTAAGTGTGCAATTTACTTTCGTTTTATTAATTCAACAAATGACTACCCCATGTCATATGTCAGTTAACTGGATATTCGTCAAAATGTGCATGATGGTTTGGATTTCCTACTGTATTGCCTAACCACCTAAAGCTGTAAGCTTTTCGGATTTTGGTTGGACACATTTAACCGTCATCAGGACCGTATTCATACACCCTAAACAACTTAGTGCTTGCCCGCCGATGTTATCCGATACGTACGACTGAACGTGAACAGCGGGGATCAAGTAACTCCACAAACTTCACATCCTCGAGCTTTGGTAAATACATTTCAAAGCCACAGTGTAAAAGTACACTGGTTGACCACGGTTAGCCTTCTAGAGAACAGCGGGACAATTTGTAGTCAACAACTCATCAGCTAGTAGGTTGTGCTGATATACAAACCCCAATGAGTCCCAGAAAATTATTGACCACGAACCCCAGCTTCCTATAGTAGGATATGTGGTCAGGGTTGACTAGATGCATACATCCAATGAGGGGCAACAACCACAAACTGACCGTGTGTTTCAAGCGAATGTTTTCCATTAAACACAGACCACTTAAGCTACTTTATTTCCTGAAGGTAGGGGAACTCGACTATAGATACTCTCGGGATCCCTCCACTGTTCCAGAGCAACAACGTGTTCAGTTCTTCTAGTGTTGGAATACCATTGCATGAGGCAAGCAAGCAAATGCCTGTAATACCAGTTGTTACAAACATTTCTCGCAAACTGTTCGTCACAATACTACAAAACTGTATTTTTTACATAATAAATTGTTCAGTGCAAAACTATTTAGGTTGCCCGGACCAGCAGAGTTACAATTGCTTTTTCTGATTGACATTATTTCCTTCAATGTTTTAAATCTCAATTCAAGTTTCTTTTGGGTTCACGATGTCTGTTATATTCTTATACAGTTGTTATAAGCCAACACACTTGTCATAGCTGGACACATGCCAGTTGACTACACCAGCTTGGGCATATAGTGTATACAGTATCGTACTTGGAAACTTTCGTTAACCAACAGCGTAACAGTCCACCTAGTGACCCCACTATTTCTCATTTGCTGCCCTCCTTTCCGCACAGGGTCGATGGGGAGTCGGATGTCGTGAATCCTGCGATTGCATCGAGGATATTCCCTGTGATCCCATTTCCGGACAATGTCAGTGTCCGATTGGACGTCACGGGGAACGCTGTGATCTATCGGGGTGCCAACCGGGATTTTGGGGTGCAGACTGTGGTTGGGTCTGTCCAGACCACTGTGCCACAAATCAATGTGATCGCAAAACTGGACAGTGTACCTGTGCGCCGGGTACATACGGATCCCGATGTCACCTTAATTGTCCCGAAGGGACTTGGGGAGATATGTGTCGAACTGCTTGTCCAGAGGAGTGTCGAAGAAGCGAACGGAAGACTCTAGGCTGTCATCCACAGGCAAGTGCAGAGTTTCATCTAGAAATTTACAATAACGTTTTAAAGCTACTGAGGGTTTTACTTACGTTTACAGAGTTACCGGCTGAATTACGAATATTAACCTCTTTCAGTAAAGAGATCTCGCTTCGATCTACCACAGGTTGTTCAGCGAATAATTCGTACATATAACCCAAGTTATACCAGCGTTTCACCACTTACTGTCAACAAAAACCAAGGTATTCTGTCAGCAAACATATTTGATTTATTCGTGTACTGCTGATTCACTGCCTAATATTGATTGGGAAAAATTTGTTATCGAACATGCTAATAGCTTTGTCTTTGTTGTTATCCATCCATTCCCAGCCAGCAACAAGATGCTTTAAGAACGTCTGATTAAATGTCACAAATGTTAGGCTTCCGTATTTTACAACTTGAACATCGAACATAATTAATCACGTGCCACTGTTGTGGGCCAAGAACGCGGTTGGCACAAAAATTGCTTATTGTGAAGATCAACATATGGAATGTACGCTGCAACGCCACAACAAACAAAACATTTATTTGCACATAACACTGGTACATGTACTTCATAGTTGCTACGGTTGCCAATGTCCATTTCACTTGTGAAAAAATACCTCTTCATACCAAACCGAACTCTAATGTTTCTTCTGGTATTTTCTCCGGGTTACTTCAAAATTCCTGCTCCTGCCTGAATACTGAGTAGTACTGAATAGTATAATGCGATTGGTCATCCTCATCATACTATTTCTTTTGGTGTGGTGACTGGGTAATGTGATCATCACTTGCAAAAGAGTGGTCAAACTCTGAAACGCATTCCCTTGGTAATTTAAGTTTCTCCAACCGTTTCCTTCTCACAGTGATTGAGTTTTATCCCTTGGTCATCGCTTTGCCCTGTTACCTGTCATCACTATTGACTGACGGTTATCGAGTGATCACAGATTCTGTTAACTCTCTTAAGGTTAGCTTCCAAGCTGATACTGATAGTTTAAACGCTTGACCTACTCTAACTTTCAATCAGTTCTTGTAATAATTGTAGAGTTTTTTGTGAGAGTGTGTCCACTTCCTAGACCGACACACCGAAACACTGCACTCAGGGTACCCACGTTAACTAACCATCTCTCAACGCAAACTGAATACAGCATTTAGGCGGTCACGTTGCATGGAAGCGTACTGAATGACCTCACTGCCCAAATAACGGGGACTGAGGGTGATGGCTGCAACCAAAAGCGTCATCGTAAGCGGTTAACTTACCGCAGTAAGCCTGAGTATGGTATGCATCGATCAGCACGATCTCCTTTTGAAAATTAAACCGCAGTTGAGAGCAGCAATCCAGACAGAGGAGTATCTTGATGATGTTCTCCAACTATCGGAAGTAACTCAATCTCGATATATATTTTCGAAGGGGCTTGGCTGATATATCTCGTCTGTGTGAAGGATGCCATCGACTGACTGACGCTCAGGAATCATAGAAATAACCTCTACTACGGGGACTCAATCATCAACTATTACTGACGTTTTGTAAGTGGACAATCCACCGCGGATCAATGGAACACGAGTTTTACCCTCCAAATTTTTCGTTATCAATACAGAAATTTGGTAACAAAATCGATATACTTACATATCGACATTCCCGTTCGAAATGCTGCTCACAGAAGCACACTGTTGAACAGCATCAGGCGAGTTACTGCGTGTTTTGCTGAGTTCGCATTAGTAGAGTACCATACCGTAAAAAAATCGATCCATCACAAATATAGTCAGTACAACCGTTGTGAACTATAACAGCTTACGTCCACACAGAGCAAGAGGTACTGCTAAACGTCCTCATAACACCTAATCCTACAAACGACTGCTGCCCAATGCGAACCACCTTAGACTAGTCCCCTTGAGTGTCTATTGGATTGTTTTATTCTGTTGTAACTCCCTTCTCACTCCCTACCATGACCACTTAGTTGAGATTTACAGCAACCTCATAACCGTAATGCTGATTATGAAAAGCTTAATGAAAAATGTGTTTGGCTGTTTGACCCACCTGAGAAATGATTTTACGTATATAAACGCTACTCAGAAGAATTGTGTCTGAAGCCGATCACAAAAACCACACTGAATTTCATAAGGTTTGGGGTTAGTTATAATGGTCTCGTTTTCTGAGTGACAATATGGAATGAACCAGCGACCAACAAGAGAACTAGAAAAAGAAAACCAAAGGCTAATGAAGAAGACAATGTACAGGTCAGAAATGCAATAAAGATAGCCGAACAGTTGTTACTGTAAACTAAACAGAAAGGTCAGAGTTACCTCACAAATTGGCCAGCTTACGTTAAAATCTGAAGACAAACCTACAAAAACAATCAAGGAAACCAAAAACATTTGATAACTATGTTAATATGAATTGAACAACACTCAGAACTGATCGTAAGTTTTGCATTCCTATACACACTTCAAGTAATCTCTTTCGAAAAGAAACATTGTATTCTAGCTTCGCCTCCACAATTTAAGCAGTGTGAGGTCGTCAAGGTGGAGTTAATAAGTCAGTTCCCTCATTGCCTTTTGGATTGATCGGGAAGCTACGGAAGTAGTAATAGGTGGATGTAGGTAAGCGTCTGCCCCTCGTAATCCGGTCGGGTCGAACATGGGGTCAAAGGAGCAGTGGTGAACACCGTTGTTTCATGAAAGCTTGTTCGGATTTCAAACTCCGACCATGCCAAGGATATGAACTAACAGCACGCAATACCTGAAGCGGAACTCCATTATAGTGCCTCTCTCCGAAGGGGACTGGCTAACTTAGTTGTCAAAACTTTTTACAACTTGTTGGTAACTGTAGTTACTGACGGTAACGGTGATTACAGTCAAGATTAGTATTACACTCTTTTTTGATGGTTTGCGTAATCGACATAATTTATAAGTTTCTGTTAACCTATCTCACAGCGATTACTTGGAGCGACCGCATTTCCAAGTTCCCACGAGTGATCGCAATAGAGAATTTTTATTGGGTAAGCAAATAGCACATAAACTACACATAGTTACTGTTAGGGATCGCAAACTGCGACGAGGTGGAAACGATGCGTGCTTATGTTTATCGATTGTCAGGATGAGAACACTGTCATGTCACAAACCCTTACAACGGTAATTCGAAGTACATGGTGAACTAAAGTGCAACAACCAGGTGATCGTACGTTCAACTACAAGTTCCGGTTCTCAGTAAGTTTACTGACTCACAGAAATTATCAGCAGCATTATACTTGCTTATCTTTATCCCGTCTGTGCAGACTGGTGCTTGTATCTGCCAGCCCGGCTATCGACCACCGGAATGTATTCTTCCCTGTCCGTACGGCTATTTCGGTATCGACTGCAAACAAACATGTTTCGATTGCACTGGTGGTTGTGATCCAGTCACTGGTAGATGCACGGTTCAATGTCCACCGGGAAAACTCGGCGTCAAGTGCGAGCGAGGTAAGTTATTAAGACTAGTGGTGTGGAACAAATAATAAACATGTGTATTATATTCATTCAGTTACTTTTTTTGTATTCGAAGTGTAAGGACGAATGGCCCATATAACGTGATTGTCCTGTAGTTACATTTTGATTAGTTCGTTAATGTCATGATCAGAACACCTGTTTATTTAAGTGGAAGATAAACTAGTCATACAGTGGCTCCTTAAGCCAGAAGGTTTTACACGTAGCTTTAATCTGACTGTTCGAAAGTTCGTTGTAACCGATAGTCACTATATTGTAACAGACTCATTAGGATTTTATACATTATTTTCGGTACTGAAGTAAGTTGAGGAGTCGAATCTGAAAAAGCAAGTGCTAGGTGTCACTACCAGGAACTGGAAGGTGACGAATCTCCTGAGAATACAGCAGTATATCATCTTAAGTGACCAGATTATCTCCCAACTCACTCTGTAATATTGCGAACGTACTGTGGAACTGGTTATTGTAAAATGAAAATCACTCAGAGATGATATCCGCTTTCATCTTCAGATAGACCTTTCAGTCAATCCCTTAGGAACGCGACAACACAGTCAGGTTCCACCCTTGTTGGCTTTCGTCCTAATAACGATATGCAACAGTAATGGCCAATTATAGATATGAATTTCAAGTTTGCTGTTGACTGGAAGGGATATCTGAATGCAAAATCTGCAATTAGCTCCGAGCAGTGTTCAATATGCTATATACTCATGACATTTTGGCGCTTGAGTTTATTCTGATTTTAGATGCACCGTTTCTGTTATTCACGCTTAGTACGAACAGGAGGGATCTTTAACATAAACATTCTTACATTAAAACCCGCAAATACTTGTAGTTTATCTATACCGTCAGTCGACATAAAATGACCCTTTTGTCTATTTCTCTGAATGATCATTTCCATGATAAGCATGTTCCCTCAAATGTGTATTTGCACGTTAGTACGACACTATGTTTCTGGTCGCGACAGACGAGCATGAAGTAAAAACACTAATCAGCGTACATGTGGTGCTCCAAGCTCAATCACACACAAAGCCGTGGCCACGAAGAGATTGCCTGCAACATAGACCACCAAGATTACAGAACTGAGGGATCTAGCTAGTGTAGAAGACTGAAAGGACAAATCGGGAAGGGATTTCCTCAATTTTCTGACCCCCATGACTTACAAATACAGTACCGAATACCATTCTACCATGTTCATTTAAACGTTTCTCAAGGAGCAGAAATTGATTTTGCATCCTCAGCCATTCACGATGACAGTTATCATGACAGTTCCCGAATATCCCTCAAAATAACTTCACTCTCGTTTGAAAGATTGTCGTCAGAATTCCTAGGATAGTCCGGTCTTGAAGACCGTCAATTAGAAAGCTTGCTGGAAAATACTGTGGTCTATTCTAATTAGTCACCAATCTAGCCGGTTCTCATCGTTTGACTCTTCTTCACCCGTTTGATCTTTTACACCAAAACATTTTTGACTCTAAAATAAAGATGGTATTTTGTGAGAGTTTACAGATTTCGGCAGTCCGATGAACTTATTTACGTCTTTCGAACATCGACAAGTTTTCATTTCAACTTGCCACACCACAGAATGTAGGTCTACAGGTGACCGATGAAACGATTATATGCATCGGGTCATAGCCACGAATGCTCATGACCGATTTTTGGACGCCATATTTTTCTCGCATGATGAATGATTTGTTCAGCTCACAGCAAACTGTGGAGCTAAGACTATAATGTTTGTACCTTCAAGTAAATACTAATGTGGGAACCGACACACTGTTGCCGATTTGTTTGTCCGAACACCAGTAGAAGTTGGTTATCATGTTCCAATGAGGGATTGTATGTTTCAACAGCTACATAGTTTATCCCTGTGCCATCATCTGGTATAACACTCTAAATGTTTTTAAGATGAACTAAAGTTTGAAACTGTTTCTTCTCTCTGCTGATGACAGACTGTTCCGAAGGGTACTGGGGTGTGCAATGTGCCAAGACCTGTCAATGTGGAATTGATTCCCACGGAAGGCCATTAGGTTGCAATCCTCAAACAGGAGCCTGTTATTGCAAAGCAGGCTATCGTGGGACGCACTGTGACATTCGTGAGTATTACTGCAACCTTTTTGTGGACTACGTTATCAGAATTGGTGGTTACTGTAGCAAATTTCTTAAAATTACATAAAGGCTGAATAACTCTCAGTTTTTCAAGCCCAAATGGTGATATTTTCACCTGCGTTACACGGCCACAAAGCAAATTTATACGCTTTGACAACAGCTGGAATATGGTCATCATGGTCACCACATGTGGTTTTCGATAATTTCTCCCATTAAACCGTCACCCATAAAGTCGAATATACGTAAGTCATGATGTACAACAGTTACAAGGATGAAGTGTAAGCGACATTTTACGTTACTGCTGAAAGATTATTTAGTCAAATTACTGTTTTTAGGCTTTTGCAGTCTTGTTAATCAGAGACAATAAAACGCTGTGTATGCACATTATCTGTTATTCAAACAGCATAACAGAACACGTGTTTATTGCACTGCGACTTACGTGGCTTACAGAGCTTACTGAAACTTAATGTACACACAAATAATAGTCCTGAGTGAACGTTACTAAACTATAAGACACTTAGATCACGAATTCCGGTCGGAACAACCGAATCGCTACAAACGGAATGTCTGAGTATCTAGTTCATGCAATTAATTCGACATCTGTCTCTTGGGTTCCAGGTTGCGATCCCGGTACTTACGGTCCCGGTTGTGAAAAAAAATGTGATTGCGGCCCTGGTGCTGTTGGCTGTGATCCGGTTACGGGACTGTGTCATTGTTCCGATGGATCTGTTGGAGGCAAATGTGGAATGCGTAAGTCCAATGGCTGACGGTTGATTTTTATTGTTTTCTATTGGGCCCAAAATTGTAGCCATCCCTTAGTGTATTCATACTCTGTACAGTAGAACCGCACTTTTTAAAACATTTCTGATATCATGCGCCTTAGTATCTAAGGCGTCGTCAACACGGTCAGTTACACCATAGTGCAACCATTCGTTAGGAATCCTACCAGAGTCACCGTGTTTAGACAGTTTCTTTTGCCTATAGGCGAACCAGTCAGTTTCATTTAGGCCTACAGGTTTAACTAAGCGTAGTCACTAGGCGACACAAAGGCCCATTCGGGTCAAATATGCAAAACGAATATTGGTGTTCACTGAAGTGACCTACTTTCTTGTGAAGACAAATTAGACGCTGCCTCTGTTGACAGTATGCGTCTACGTGTATGAGAGTGTGCATATGAGGAGCGTTTACTGTGCAGGCAAAAACATGGGACAGTGATGCCGTATCCTCTTGTTAGCTGTTCAGTTTGTGGGGAGATTTAATCTGCCAATGTCTTCTGTGTAGGTCAACTAATCGGAAATGATCTTTTCTTTGATTTTAGAAAACGACCGATTCACATTTGACGAACAACCATGTGAGTTAAACCACCCATCAAGTGAAATTCAGTAATGCATTGTGTAATGGAAAATTTCTGGATTATTTGCTGTACAGATGTGATTTGTCCACTTGGATCCACAACCCATTTGCGCAGCACGTGTCAAGAACTATGTAAGATTATTTTTAGGTAGCCCAGAAACATGCTGACCATTGTCCATCTCTTCAAACAACCCATGGACTTCCCGTTTGCATCAAGGTAGCATAGGAACAGAAAAATAACTTCAACTTTCAAGTCACTAGCCTAGACTTTCGTCGCCTTAAATCTGAAACTGTCTAGTTAGTTTTCGGCACCATCCACTGGATTCATTCTATGGTCACGAAATGATGTATTCGCTTGCTGTTTTTTGCTCATTTTTACGCGGGCGTTTGAAACATTACGTCAAGTTTTAGAACAAATTGGGGTTGACTTCTGAAGCTTACAGTACAGTTTCTTCGTTTACGTTTATACCTGTTTTGTACATCATGTCATATCGGTGCATTTGGCGTTCGATTACCCAACTGCCCCATTATTCCGTCGGGGAATCAGGTTTTGGTATGATACTGGTCCCATAGATCTGTTTATCGTGTAACAGGTTAAATCAAACCATCCGCAACAGTCCATCCAGCCTAGACCTTGCCAGATTAATAACCACGACTACTGCATTTGGATAGACCGGAACATATGGGGTGCATGCATGAGTGGGTTGCGCCAAACCTTGGTTTACCCCCACTGCTTCCCTCGCCAGAGAAGAGAACATAGATAAGCTCCGTTGCATTTTCGTTGTATAATTAATCAGAAGCTCTAGCTAGATTGTCTTAGAGGTTGTATTTTGAACTTTGCTCAATTTTCTCTTGTCCGTTGAGCTTTCAGAAAGCTCAGTAAGCTTGAAGCAAACTTACTGACGTTAGCGTAATTGTCTGTTTGGGTGCCCCTTGGTCGCAGAATCCTAGTGTTTTGTATCTAATGGACATTAAACTTTTAGCAATCAAAGGTTTAGACTCAAAGTTTTCCTTTCCTATATCGGCTACCTGGACTCTGTGACGAGCTCAACCAAATGGTCACTTCAAGACATCAAATTCCTGAGAGACAGGACCCCATACACGAGCATGATGTCGCAAGCCCAGTGATGTAGGATAAACCATGCAACAGTATTCTATCGTCGAATCGAAGTCCCTGGACAAACCCTTCTACAAAAAAAGTAGTCTGCCATGCCTCAGTTGAGAAACCCGAATTGTCAGCAAGATCTCGTCCTCTTACGTCCTCAATCTATACCAGTAGGTGAAGTATAGAAGGCAATCTACTGACTTCGTCCGATATGCTAAAACTCGTGAGAAGTTAAGTATTTGCTAAATTTTTGAACATGCGCTTACGATAACACATTTACGAATAAGCATAGATGATCATGGATGCACAACAATAAACTTGAACAGATATGAAATGGAATGAACCCAACAAGGTGAGGTAAAGTTCAGTATTGCCGTATACCAACGACCATACAATACAAACTGTTGGCAGGATTCGTGGATTCGGCTTAGTAGCATGTTGTATGCTGTGGAATATTTCTAGCGCTTACAGTAACTAAATTTATTTTATAGCCTATCAACAGTTTCCGGACATTGACTTCTCCAGCCGAATTGCGATAAGACATAGTCTAAAACCAAATTTTAAAATGTGTTACAAGAAGTGTATTAACTCCAGTTAACGTGGGTTAGATGTAGATACTGATGAATAGATATAATTTGTGTGGTTTTTAAGGCGGCAAACATTGTATACACCGGATTATGTACACACAGGTGAGCGTAGAAAGTGAATCATATTCTCCCTATAATCAATATTAGGGCCTGTCGATACAGTTCTTCATCTGTTACTACGGGTTATGATTAAATGGTAACAGTTCGGTGACCCGGCCCGTTAGACTAGATCAGTTGCAAGATGAGTCAACAACACACGTTTTCAACCATCCAGATGTATGTAATGGGAGTATCAAATTAGATGTAAAGTCTGTTGAGTTAATGAACTGTTCGTGATGCAACTATTTTCATTTTGCAGTCTTCACACACCCTTCACTTAACCCTTGTCTCTTCATTTTCCAAGCGTGTTCGCCCGGTCGATGGGGTCCAAAATGTACGAGACAATGTGATTGCCTGCATGGAGTAGAATGCAACAAAGACACAGGGGTTTGTATATGTTTCGCCGGTTACAATGGTACTAGGTGCGACACAAGTAAGTGCCAGACTGTGTTGTGTGTGTGTGTGCGAGTGCACAACCAAACTACCTCGTTCTCTGTGCTTCCATATTCCAAACTGTCTGACTGAGCCAATCAATATGTAAGTGAACGATTGCCTATGATTGGATTATCTTCTAGCAAGCTCACCATGCTGGTTGTGTGTACCTCTAAGTCACAACACAGCTATGCACGTTGCATGGTGGTGGTTCTGGCTGTGAATGACGTTAGATGTGTCTTAAGTATAAGGGGGCAACCACTGTCCTATTCGCTTGGTGCTCGATATATACGATCCCAGTAGATTCGATTCACTTCAAATGAAAGCAATGATCTTTCCATTTTGAGGGATGAATATGCAGAAGGTACAACTTCGACTCAAGGTTGTGTTATCAAGTTTGGAAAAGAAGTAAAATGGAAAAGAATCTGGATAAATATGGACAGTACATAGGGACTATCGATATGAATGCCGATAATCATGGTTTAATGCGTAAACCTTTTATTGAAAACGTAACCATACAGTGTTCCTGTAAATAAGCACTTCTAATACAGTCGGACGGGTAGTCACAAAACAGTGTTGCTCATTCCATTCCTTACTAACAGTAACACCTACCACAGTGATACACTTTTCTTTATGTATTGTTTATTGATGAGTGTAGACCTCCTGAAATACAACACGACAGCTCAGTACTCACTTAAACCACGATCTTGCACGAGAGATACCAGATGCCTTGAGGAATTTATTGATCGATAGGGCAGAATTTAAGGAAAAGAAACTTTCCTTTAAATGCAAGACTTAGGGAGCCGGTTTGATGGCCTTCAAAAACTAATATTCATACCCAAAGGTCTTATTAATTTAAGACCCATGATTAGTATTCAAAAGGCAATTTTGTTTTTGTCACAACCTTGTTGTTAATCTCCCGAAAAGATATTTACGTGGGTTATTCCTTAAGAAGAAGGAACAGCTTTATACATTCACAGGTATTCAGTGAGAAATCGCTCGTTTCAGTAAAATGTCGCAGATAACTTGAACCTTTCTATAAGAACAGTACGGAGGACGGTGTTATATGTTCACTGCCGGATACTACACCATGTGTGCATACTTGCAGTGGAAAGTTTTCGGAGAAAAATTGGATACGGATCTTACACACAGCGAGAATAAAAATGATAAAATACTCGTATGACGGAAAAGAACGTTGCAATAATCAGAGAGAGAGAGAGAGAGGAACGAACTTAACCATTACGGTGAACAAACTCGGTAGCCTTAGGAACCAAAGAGAACTGGGCACCATACCCACAAACAAAACAAAGTAATGTATTTGTCTGGCTGCTTGATTGCATATATTATTATGGTCATGGTAAAACTCGGCTCAGTTATGTGCTGACTCGATTGATCCCGTGTCTCGAGGTCAGTGGGAAAATATGCACATCACGAATTGAAGAAAAATGTGTTTCGACTTGAGAAATAAAGCGACAGTGGAACGAACATCGTACTAGACATAGGAGCTTTTGGTTAGTGTACATTGAACAGCATAGAATTACCCGTAGCTTTCGCATTCCAGTAGACTCTCCGACCGGTCTGGTCATAAAAGATGTATCATACGTGAGTATCCCTCCTGTAAAGGCTCGTCAGTCGTAGATCTCTGTCATAATCAGGAGCTAAACTCCGTCCACATTTTGATGAGGCAGTCGTACTGACCTTTGATGCGGTGACCACATATTCGACGCCATTACACTATCATACGCAGACAGCCTGCTGGATTTGTTTGTACCTAATGTTCAATATTGTTTCATCCTACTAGAGTGTCCTCCTGGAAAATACGGACCAAATTGTATCGAGACGTGCGCATGCCAACACGGTACATGTGACCACATCTCCGGTGCATGTGAATGTGAACCAGGCTGGAGAAATATGCACTGTGACCGACCCTGTGCGCCTGGGTTCTTTGGTTTGGATTGTCAACACAAATGCCAGTGTACTAACGGAGCCGAATGCGACCCGCAAACTGGAGTGTGCCGATGTGCTGCTGGTAAACAGACAGATTCTAATAGATGAAACCTGATTTAAATTACAATGGGATATTAATTAACTGGCCATTTTTGAAAATAATCAATTAGGTGCCAACAGTTACCCTGGTTATTGTATAGTTTGAGATAATTTATGCCTACCTAAAGGTTTATTGTAGATCATTATTCGTGTTCAAACACCAGTCATACCGGTTGAACAGTCTTAGTTGAGTCTACGGCCAAAATAGTTCGTTCACGTCCGTCTTAAAATAAAATGGTTGGACCAGAGCAAACTCGGAAAAGCAAGTTATGCAAAGCTATAAACACGAAAGCCAGTAGGAATGAGAGGGATATACAGTGAGCTGCAGATTAAACATGAATAACTAAAATAAAGATGGAAACAAATTCAACGAAAATATAGGACGGCTGAACTCCGTGTACTTGCCAAGACCCAGATATTGTCAATAGTTTATGTCTAAAAAGAGCAACCTACCCGCAGAAACTCGCAGTGCGATTAACAACGTGCATACAATCAAGAAAAACCATATCCACAGGGTTGCAAGATCTCAAGCATGGATGCAGCTATCTGCTTAATCAGAAGATGGCAGTGTTGTTGGGTTGCTTAAACGACTGTTGTCCCTGGTCACTTGATACATCCAGCCTGTTGACTGCAACAACGACCTAGATCTAATTAACTATTATGTAGTCTGTTAGAGCAGACACAATCAGTTTAGTCATCCCGGTTTTCCATTAACCTGACCATGCCTTATAATAACACCACTGTTCGCCGCTTAAGTTTTTCATAAACCAAATGCAATTCGGTCCCTTGATGAACTTGAATTAGATAATGAGAAGACGAAAACCCCGTGATCGTCTCAGGAGTATTATTAACAATTTTTTTTTGGCGAAAGGTATACAGTAACCAGATTCGGAGTTTAACGGATGAGTCAGGAGGGGCTGTAATGTTTATGCGTATATGAGGCGCAAATTTCGGTCAGCAAGTCAGAAATGGATGTTTATCGAAATCTATATATGGCTGTAACATTAGTAACCTAGGTTTCTCTCGTATATGAGTAGGATATTTTGAACGAGCCCAGGATGAACGCTACATAAATGTCTGAGATAACACATTATGAAGGGCCCCGTTTGCGTGAGGAACTTGTGTGATGACGGATGTATAGAAACGCCGTTATTAATCATGATCAGACATTGCGATAATTTGGAGAAATGGCGGTTCCAGGAAAACACGGGTAGAAGCGTGTTGAACGATTTCTCTGGAATCCCATTTATTCTTTTTCAATTTGACTATGGCTTGCATTCTGTACGGGTCAAGATGGTCACATCAGCAATGACGGTTGCACCGTCTTTCAATATCAGAGGTTCGGGTTTAATAAGACAACTGGTCGTGAGAATATAGAGTTTGGGGTTCGTTGATAGTTTATTGTTTCTCAATTTGCGAAGCATTAATTCAGCTACAACGTTGTGTCGTTTACGTCTGTCAAGATGAGCAAGATAATCCAACTAAAGAATTTGTAACAAACTTTCATGGCTGTTATCGCATCGGCATGTTAAATCTTCCGGTGATATTGAACATCCACGTGATCGACGGAATTTCGTGAGCGACACGCCAGCTCTAATTTACGTTGCTCTGACGTAGAGGCAGGAATCATTCCTGGTTGGGTTCCATAACATTCTGTACAACGTGGCCGTCCTTTACGAATACCGCAGACAGACATCATCGTGTGCACTGTACGAAGCCTCACGTCAAGCTAAGTTTACTTTTTCTCAGAATGTAATAATAGTCCAAGATGCTGACATCTGTGTGAGGGCAAGGTGATGAGAGGGCTGAGATAAGAGGTCATGTAGATCCAATCGTAGAACCGCATGTCTTGGTGACAAGTATTTAACGACGCGGGGTCTTCTATTCGGAAGCATATGAGATTGAAGCTATGGTATCCCGAGGCCATCGGAATTTTCATCCGGGTGGAAAAAAGCTTTGGACGTGTCTTTACACAGCCGCGGCCATTTCTTATTACCCGTCCTAACTGTTCGATGTAAGTGGTTAAGCGTCTTTTCATGGACAGCGTTGACATATAGCTGATGAGTTAATCTTGGCAGGATTCCGATTCTTCACTGGGTTTTTAGAGAAGTTGCCGTCTCCTCATGTAGCATTTTCGATAAATCGGCAGTTGATAAGATTCTCATCCAACTGAATCGTATACCTGAAACCTTGAATGCCATTGTGGAGAAAGCAGATACTACGTTTTTTTTACTTACTTCCAAGAGTCGGTCGTCAAGAGCAGTGGTGCGGTTTTTCCTACCGTAATTTATGTGGATGTATTGGGTTTTCGAGTGGTTCACGGTCAAACAGATTTCAAGCAAACCATTGTGCAAATGTTACATTCTGATTTTCAGCGCTTCTCTCGAGGAAGCTGTTAGCATGGTATAATGCGCATATGGCAGGCTATTCGTTTGGCCACCCGGTGTGCTTACGGTAGTATCAAAATCAAAACAGGATGAGAGAGGTTCATCCGAGGCCAATATAAACAATGGGGGGGTACAGAGAGTCTCCTTGATGAACACCTCTTCTCGGGAAAACCTTGCAAATTTCAAAATAAAATTTACCAGTCCAATAAACCGAACGTATTTAGTTGATCAAAATGCTAAGTGCACCGTAGGTAGTGGGTGCTCTTATCAGAGAGTCATGAGATATATGTTTAAAGGCCTTAGATATCAGTGTTTGTCAGTAAGCAAACGCAGTGCGTTGTATGAGATTGACGAAACAAACTATGGAGAACAGGTGTTATCTTGAATTTTTCATATAGCTGTAAGAAGCCAAATCACTGTCGACTAGACGGGAAAAATGGGGCCCAACGATTAACTGAAATCTTATGGAAGCACTCTGTGATCACCGAACGAATGAATCGAACGGAGGTCAGCCCGTGTGTGCGGGGTGGAGATCTTAGATGCCAGTGTTTTGCGAGCTGTTTTCTGCTACGCAGAAAGTTGTTCAGTAATCAGCAGTAAATAAAAAAACCCTCAGTGATTTAGTTCGGAAATGAGCTACGTCGGTAGGTTTGAAGTGGTCCAGTCCGAGTGCAGATCGTTTCAGGGAAGGCACTGTCTGGGTGATTTTAGCCACGGAAATTGGACCGACCAGGTTACAATCAAACGGAGTCAAACTCCGTAGGGGACGGTTACCACAGACCTTCGGGCCACCAAGCACCTTATTCCGGTGGCCGGTGGGTCCGAGAAATTTGTGTTCATCACCAACAAACGCACTTCTCAATCGGTCGTCAAATATCGTCGCTGCTTCGTCTCTCCCTCTCTGCTTGTATAGGTTTTTTATATGTCCAAATTGGACTCAACGTAGGTGGTAGCTGTTTTTGATCCCCATGGTGCTGTGATGCCATCATCCTGATGCTCTCTATGTAGCAGGAAAGTGTTTTTCGTAAATTTGGTTGGGTTTTTTTAAGAGGGGGATAAGTTTGCCGTTATTCGATAGTTGTTAAATGCGCGAACAACGGCTGAAATGGGTTCATTTCGTTACATCTCTGGAGTTGATCTATTCCTGCTTCAATGAGCGTAACATGGTCAGATTCGTTGTCCAATAGACTTAAACCATGATGAGCCGGCCAGTCGCAAAATCGTTGTCTTTTGGGTTCGTAAGTTAATACCCAAGAGCGTCGTAACCGGTAATACCTCGGGAGGAATGACAGCTACCATTGCTTTAGTAATTGACTGAGAGAGGTACGGTGTAGAATGATGTTCAGGACGTGAGATTCCTAGGATTTCCCCTGTACAATGTGCGTGTCCGGACTCCAGTTGGCCACCCTCAGCTGCGTGAACAGTTCACTGATGGATTATTGCAAGGATTGGTCAATTGATATGGAACGTTAGTCTGAAGATCTAGAATGTCCAAACAAGGCGAGGTAAATGAGCCTGGAATCCTGCCAAACTTTACTAGTCGTCATTGATGTTCTAATGTCGATGACAGTGTCTCAGCGCGTAACTGAGTTTCGTTTGAAAGGTTATCAAGCGGAGGAAACTGGTTGTCTAGTTCCATGTAAAAATCCGAATTTTCCAGTCCATCATCAGAAGCTGTTATCGGTGGACTGTGACTCGCGACAGAGTTGCCTGCGTGAATTTGAGCCAAACTACTTCTGTTCTGTCGATAGGTTTGATAAAACTGGTTCACACTTTGGTAGGTTTGGTTTTTGCGTACAGAACTGCTTGCCATACTGGCGATGCCTGTGAAGGCATGTGCCCCAATTAGAAGGATTATTTGAGATATATCTTGAGGGTCGGTCGGCTGGATCCACGCGGGGTAATAGTTGATGTGTTGTGTCACTCGTTAATGAGGCCGGTGCGCTTTCCAAGGTTTGGAGAGGAAAGAGACTTGTGGAGCAGCCACAAACGCCATAGTATGACGAGTTGATGCTTGTTGCCCTCAAAATATTAAGTGCACCGCACTGTTGTCCTTGATCTATGCTGAGAAAGTTCCACTGCAACAAATGTAGTCGCATTCTAATGTTTGCCGCTGATCCATTTGTCATACTATCGGCGATGGCTGTATAGAGACAACTTAGCATAGATTTAGGAGTGTAGAGGTCATTTGCTTACTGAATCGGCATACCGTCTTCCAACATTGACTAATAAAACACAGTTGTAGGAAGACAGGACAAATGGTGTTCGTTGTACTCCTTGGAGTGGTTTTAACACTACTGTTGTGATAAGCCAAGCTACGAGGTAAGTTTAGCGTGACATTGAAAGCACCAGAATCCGAAGGCTCCGGGTAATGAAGATGGATATTTCGTTGGATTTTGGGTGTACGGTACTAAATGTTTACTTAGGCCTGAACGCGTGCTAAACTCTGTATAACACTGAGGGCAGGTTTGATACGTTGAGCTAGAATTTACATCGACAGGGGACAACGTTTCATGGTTGCAACCAGGTGATCCCCGGGTGGGAGCTGTAAGAGGACAGGAATACTTTTGCGCTACAGAGTGTTACGTTATGATGAAGTTATTTAGTTACCGAGAGAGAAAGGACTTTGGAATATAGTGATTAGTAGAGAATAGGTAATGACTGAGGTTCAAGAGAGCTATGTGTAAATAAATCGATATGTAGCTTAATAAGTGGCGCTGGTGTTGAACACTACCCGAAACAAACAATAAATATGTTGGGAGTAATGGTTAACTGAGGAATCTGTGTAAAAGAACTGACATTTGCATACAGTAGTTCAGATGATAATGAATGGATTAGTTATAATGTTATAATAGCAAGTCACATAAGAAGATATGGATGTGCCAATCAGCAAACCCTCGGGTCTTCAATAAAAACAAAACAACAGATGATAAAAGTGGTAGTTTATGTCTCCGATTAAGGTTAATGAACGTAATCATGAGAAGTCGTAAACATTGTCATACAAAATAACTAAAAATATATCTCAGTGTGACAATAGTCGATGGGTTCAGGATAACTTCCATGTAAACGACGTATACGATATGAATAATTTGCACTTAGTCGGAAGAAGTGTTTTAGAACTGCAGACAGGTCACGAGAGGTTTCGTAGCGTGACAACAGTCAAACACAGACTGGAAAACAGACTCGCAAACCAATGAGAAAAAAACCCAACTGCGTATAACATTCAAAATAATCCACTTATGAGACAAAGAACAACATCAAATATAAGCTTATCAAACCATATTTCAAACGGTGCGAGCAGTATGTCATGTCGATATCACTATATATATATATATATATATATATATATATATCCACCCCACACCGCGCGTGAGACTAGGCTGGTAGGGTGCATAATCCTAGTCTCCTGTTTATTTAACAACGAGAATGGATCGATGGATTACTCTTTATTCCTGTTTTGTTTCCTGGAGGGCTTCGGAATCATTCAAGGTTTTTTAGTTCATACTGAACGGACACATTTCTCTGTTTCAACACAGCAAAAGTCTTTCTACAATTCTTCGCGAGGCTTTGCCACGGGAGGTGTTAACACACTGACATTAGGCTTATGTTAGAAAATGTCTTCCCAAACCATAGATTTGGACCATACATAGAAGGTGAACTTTTTCCGTAAACTCCATATCAGTGTCTTATACTAGGAGATTGTGTTTTCTACTGTTTACAACAACATAGGCAGCAAATAGATGAGATAAATGATAAGGGAAAGCGCGGTTCATTCGGTCATCAAACGAGTAATGTTACGTGCGAAGCAGGAGAACCCATACACCCATCAACACACCGATCTACTTCTCGTGTGATCGATTTTTGCTCATATAAACAAAACTTACTTTTGCACCATACGCTGTGCGAATATAACTCATATTTAACTTAGTAGCTCTCTCCTGTAATCGTTCTGGATAGACAGGATTGACGGCTCACCGTAAGTTAGCTTTTACTAACCTTTTAAGTACAGAATCTGGTAAGCTAACGCAATGTTTCCGCACGTTATCCTGCAATTCTTTTCCCTAGCTTTTCTTCCTCTTGTTTATTCTATGACAGCCGTTTTTGACCGTTCCGTGTGTTTCAGTAGGCGGTGAATCCGCTGCTTACTGTTAACTCCACCCTCAGTTCGCTCTGTTTAACATAGTTGATTGAGCTACTCTAAAGTTCAATCCACTCACGATATTAATGCCTAGAGTAAGTATGGCTAGTTAAACTTGTAGAATAGGGAAACTTATCTGAATGCGTGCTCACATCTCATACTGTGACCCGTAGACGTTGAGCTCAGTTTACGCTTTTCGGTCATTCAGCCCAAGATGCAAAGCGAATGAAGTGTGTTTGTAATCTTGTTCGCCGTGGATCTACAGGGAGCCATCGTTAGGCAAAAATGATTAGGCTTGACCAAAACAAAACGCCACAGCCCAAAAGCGGTGAGCACGACCTAAAACAACAAAAAAGGTCAGATAACGATGGAAGATTCGGCTACTAGACAGGGTCATATTCCGGACTGAGCTACATCCGTTCCCTAAGTTGACACCAGCTTCTTGTGAGTACCGGTACTTATGTACTAGGTTCATAAACTGAAAAACGCTGGCACATCGTTTGAAGTTGATCAGGGACTACAAATCACCACTAAGTATGGTACAAAATCATGATTCTGAATAAATCCTTATCGGTTATTAAACAGTTTATGATAATCGACTGATTGATTATCCTAATTTAATTGTCCACTATTTAATTTTCTTATGTGTAACAAACAGTGAATTCACAGGTGACTCTTTTAACACACGAAACAATCATTGATACCGTAGACTATGCGGCAGCGTTTTATGACTGTCGCTTGCGAGGCTATAGATGGATTGATTGTTTCTCATGGCAGTGACTGGAGTAACTCTACCACGGTTATTTCAATAAATTAAACTTAACTCAAACAGTAGATATCAGTAGTCCTAAACACACGTTCTATAGGTATAAGAGACCGTGTGTCTGGGGAAACCTAGTGCAGCCATCAAAATGGTTTGCTGCAGGTTACCTCAAGACTCACCTACGGTGCATACTACTTTACACCTAAGCACAATGAAGGAGTTTAGAATCAATTATGTCATTAATAGGTTACTTAAGAACGTACACTTCTGCATGCAAACCCCTTACTCCACTTGCTCAGGCTGGTACGGAGACACGTGTGACCGTCCATGTCCCGAGGGGAAGTTTGGCAAAGGCTGTACTGAAACTTGTGACTGCGCTCACGATATACCCGGTATCACCTGCGACAAGGTTCGTGGTAATTGTATCTGCCCTCCGGGTCGCACAGGTCTTCGATGTGCCGATCGTTGTCCCGAAGGGTTCTGGGGTGACGGATGTTCACTTACTTGTGCTTGTCTACGCGGAGCCAGTTGTGATCCAGCCACAGGGCACTGCGACTGTCCAGCTGGGTCTTACGGAGAAGCGTGTGAACTGCAATGCCCAGAATCCCGATGGGGCCCTGGATGCAGTCGGGAATGTGAATGTGCCACAACGGGGTATCAGCTTAAAGGAGGACAATGCGACATCTATACAGGAAAATGTAAATGTCCCGATGGGTACTATGGCACCAATTGCCAAGATAGTAAGTCCCAGTTGTATCAGCTCTGTTGCTGGGTGTCACATTTACTGTCTAATGTTATCGTCGATGCTGAGGTTATTATTATTATCATTAATATTGTCATTATGATTTCAAGTTGAACATCACCCTCAATTGATAGCAGCTGTCGCATTCTCATAGACATTCCAATCGACCCGTCTCGAAAAGTAGCATTAGGCTCGAGTTTCCATCTCATTAGAGCTCGTCAGTAGTGCATATCCTTGTCACTGCCAGGATTAGAACTCTGACCACGCCTTTCGTGAGGCAACCGTGTTAATCACTGCCCCACTGACTTCACATTAGGCATGACCGAATTATCTATAGGAATGCGACAGTCACGATCAATTGTGGGTGATGTTCAGTCTGAAATTAACCAAACCGCCGACTGCTCATCAGTAATATTATGAATGTTGTTTCAGCTGTTAATTTTCACATATGGTTGAACATTAACAACTTTCGTTGTCCAGGATGTCCGATCGGAAAGTATGGTCCCAACTGCATGCTTACTTGCAACTGTCATCAAGAGGGAGCACGTTGCGATCCAGTAACTGGTGTGTGTCAGTGTCCCCCCGGATGGACAGGATCAACGTGTGAACAGCCGTGTCGCCGTGGTTACTACGGCCCGGGTTGCCAAAACAGGTGAGTAGATGTGATTACGAACTCTTATTAGGTACTCAGTCGTATACAACGTACACGAACTACATACAGCAGTTTTCGATAAAGAGAATGAACAATCGTAGTTTACATCGATTTTATTATTTGGGTTGTATTGGACTGTCCGCACTCAAATACATAGGGCTTATTGGAACGATCTAACTGACAATGAAACGCATAGTGTATCTATCGGGATAGAACCTAACAAAGATCGACTAGTTACAAACAACGACGGTGAAATAGCTAGTCAATAGCAATGTCAACAGTTAGGATGCGTTTTTCGACCAATCAAGGTAGACAAGTGTGTGCACTCACGTGTTCTGCATATAGGATGAAGTAAGCACCGAATTCCCAGCAGCGTGGATCGGTCGGTTGATGTGATACAGCCATTAGAGGCGGTCTCGAACACCCTCAAGCCATAGGAAGACTGTCGAACAGATCCAGGTTAAAACAGTCACTTCTGATAAGGTCGCCTGTTCTTGTGCGTTTACATTACCCACACAGACCACAGTTTTCGTTAGTCCTCAGTGGAATAATGTGCGTGAACATCAGTTGATCTTTGTTGATCTGAAAGACCCATCGTCTAACTGATAGCTGACCAAAGAACAATCAACATTAAGAGAAACGAAAATACGGGAGATCAATTTCAACCTATGAGCGAAAGAAAGCGCAACAGCTAAGAAAACTAGAAGTGAGCAAAATGTTCATATTGCCTCATATATGTAATGATTATCAGTGTTCTCAGAATGACATTCAATTTCGTTCTATGAACTACTACAACTAACACTGTTCCCACTACTTTTATGGTCAACAGAAAATTTTGTTTATTACTTAAAATCGAACCAAGCTGTACAAGCCAGCAAGCCCAATCGAGAGATCACAGTATGAAAACTATCCTGCTGCATACACTGGGCTTATTACCCTAGATTTTCCAGTGAATCAGAATCAGTAGCAACGCTCTTAATTTGTCTGCACAACATGTAAACAATTCTACGAACTTCAGGGCCACCCTATAAATCCAGAACTATCTCATTCTCCTCTGGTTACTCCACCATTCTGTTGTCCGGTCAAACCCAACAGACTTGTCAAGGAGGATTTTGCAGACTACTACGACAGATTTCATACATAATAGTATAGATCGTATGTAATTCTGGTTGGCACTGGACGTCAAACACAAGGTTCCCAGGCTCTCGATATCGTATCATAGCTCGGCCGGTAAAGCATCCGCTGCGCACAGGTATGCTGGTTCCAACCACGTTTTCCACCTGAGAAACGTTCGACCCGTTATCAGAACTTGGGTTCATACAGGGATTGTAGAATTGACTGAACTCTACACCCAGTTCAAAGACAAAATCTCATCAGTGTCAACCGTACCACACGTACAGTTCCAGTTGGTATTTTTCTAATCAAGTCGTGCTATCCCAATAAGCACCTTTACTAGAACCCGGTATTTAGTAGGAACCTATGCGCCCCCCCCCTATGCTCTTGTACTAGTAGTGATAGCCTTTCAATTATTTTGGTGGGAAACTCAGTGATAGTCACAGTTTGGGCAACGTGTTTTAACACGTTATTGATAAGTGGATTGAAAATAACACAACTTTATGAGCAAGTTGTAATACTCTACGTTTCAACCACTTCAGGTGGCCTTCCTCAGGAGTGTTGTAATCGAAATCACACCAACAAAGTCGGAATACAGTTAGAAACTCAGGCTAACGGCCCATCATTTCATAGGCCATGTTTGTAACAGGTGCATAGTAGATGTGATGTGTTACGCGGTAAAAAGAAAAACGGTTAATTAAGTTTATCCCTCAACAGTTACTCATTTGTATAGAGAAAGGAGAAGGTGGTGTCATGAATTGGTGGCGACAATACGAACACCCCTTATTGTATTAACGTTTCGTTGAACTCAGTTTCCACATTGTCTGACATCACCACAGTCATCACTACCTTTTTCTTCTGGCAGGTGCTCATGCAGTTCTGGACAACCTTGTCATCATGAGACCGGTGTATGCCAATGTCCGCCCGGATTCTATGGGTCTCAGTGCCAACACACGTGCCCAGAAGGAAGATGGGGAGTGAATTGCATGAACATGTGCGATTGTCACCGTAAAAACCCCAATATGATCTGTGACCCCATCGATGGGTCTTGCCATTGCCAGTCTGGTTGGCAAGGCCCAAATTGCGTGAGCCGTAGGTCGAAATCTTGTGTGCGTGTGTGTAATCATATGTTCAGCTCATCTTTATGTTGTGTGTCTACGAACTAGGTGCTTAGTTTTTGGATGACGAATGTTGTATAACAGCCAACTGGTTACTTCCCGTAGGAAAACTCTTGTCAACTGAACTGTTACCATGGGGTGGTTTTACTGTTGGTATGACCAATTCCATTTATGCTGGTTTCATGTAAGATCTGTTATGTGTTAAATGTTATCTCACCAGAGTATATTGACAGACATAGGTGAACAGAGTGCACAGCTACGTAAAAGTGACCATATTTCACAGACTATTCAGCGACACAACGGCCACACCACTGGTGAACGAAACATATGGCTAAATCGTGCAGATGCATCGACCAGCAGCTGCGATCAAATAACCAGCAAGCAAACAAACAAGACTAAATCCAGCATAACCAAAAATGGCTTTAGATGAACTCTGAGCTCACCTCAGGCACCTGCGTGACATACAGCTTGTAGAAGCGTTGTCACCCCTTTAAACGGGCCTACAGGAGTTTCAAATGTTAACAGTCGAAACTGATAAGAATTTGAACTAGCTCAGGATTAACGACGTCATCTACTATTCATGATATTCGAACCACGGTCGTTTTGACTGTTCTTGTCCATGATCAGCCGTTCTGACAGATTTCAAACCTTTTCCATCAGGAGGAAGAAATCACATAGTTGTATAAACAATAGAAGCTTGAGTAAAGTGTTTTAACCGCAAAAAACTTAATTATTTAATGTGTCGTAATCAGTTACTGGAGCATCTGAATAAGGGTAGATAGTAGGTGATTTTCTGATGGGTCAGCGGTCTGCATCGATATTCCATTCAGGGTGTTTAGACTTAGTGTTGTCCACGCATTTTCATTTACCATTCAACGTACCACAGTTTCTTGTAGAGTAAATAGGTGCGGGGGTATTTGGCATCAGCTGACCAGCCAGAGCACGCACTGTCGAGTGGTAAGTGTCGTCTGGATGAACGACTTACACAAATCAGATAGCACGTTTGTCATTAGATTGACAAAAGCTACAGCAAATGACAGTGTCCATTTACTTTACTCACTTTTGCGATAAGATACTTCCAATTCACAGAAGGTCAAATCAATAGCAGAATATTTCGTTCACATATCTGATCACCACAGGGTGAAAGCTGTCCAAGCATGTAAAAAACACGAGAAAGAAAACTGAATAGTAGCCGTCTACATTTCGTTCGACGGCAGTGCCGAACATTTCTACGAAACAGTGGTTTCCTCACATATCACTCTGATAATTACGTCATCTCACTCTGACCTGGTTGACGTCGCTTGGTTATTTTATCTGGAATTTCTTCACTCGAGAGTGTGAACCATGATATTATTGAAAGTTGAAAATCACCAAGAACAAGTTCCAGCTTAGTAGTGACGCTAAAAACAGTACATGTCCAAACAGAGTGTAAACACTGTGTTTAACCGTACCACTCTCAATAATGCGTATTTTGAACATAACTGCAAATGTTAGTTGTTGCATGCCATCAGATCATAAGGGTTGTTTGGCTATTGCAGTACAGTGTTTTATTTTGGCTTGAATCATTAGCCGTTGTTGACTTGCAATGTAGACATACGTTTGCAGATAAAAGGTACTAAATGCCCTTGGACAGAGGTTAACCGTCTGGTATTTGGCTACCGAGAGGGATAGAACTCAGACTCTATAAACTTTCCAAGACTACCAAACGGCCGTTTAGAGACGTTCCACTACTCACACTAGTGGGTGACACTCCGTCACTGTGTCAAAGGCTCCTTAATAAATTACGAGGTTTTGGCTTCCAATTTACACCACAATTTCACTTCGCATGAACTACTCGAAGTGGGCCAGTCGAAAGGCTTATTCCAATACGAGGACTGCGATCAAGTGTGAAGCGATTTTCAATTTGATATACATGATAGACCATGTTTGCGTCAGTTAGAGTAGTGCTAATTCAACAGCGAGCTTAATACTCTGAGATAAATAACAGCCAACGTGAACGGTTTGGGATTGCTACAAGCTATCACGACTGATTTGTGCTCGCGCCTGTTTACCTGATCTTTATATAGTGAATTGCTAGGAATAAGGTGTATTCCAAATGATAACAGTACGTCCGCGGTAGACAAACCGTTCTGAGTTCGCGAGAAAACCTTTAAACAGACGTTTTTGTACATAAAGCCGCACTCATCTTACTTCAATCGGAGGAACCAAGACAACAAAACGTCGGGAGAACCGGGTTAACATTACGGCTGGGTGATCTTCGGTTTCCCTCAGGTTGACGGTCACTCAGTAATAAAGTTAGGTCCGGGTTTGAAACTGTGGCTGTGTATTACCACCAGTATGTGACAAACTATCCACCAGCGGTCGACAATTTCTTTCATTCTAACTACACAATCTTGTTAACAGACTTGCACGCATGTGAAAATCCACTGTTAGACAAGTAAACATTCATTAAAGCGAAGACCCAGTGTAGTCCCCGTTTCGTTTCCTAAACTCAAATCACGCGAAATCCAAAGGTGTACAGTGGACTTCTGCCTTTACTGGCGCGAAAGTTACCTATGGTTGTAAGATGGTAACTCCAGTAAAAACACATATATAACACGTAAGTAACAGTGTAACGAATATATAAGTTTGAATAGCAACATGTTTGGACTTATCAAAATCCCGACAGCGCATTAGAAATGATTTTGACGGTTATGAACCACCAACTGAAGTAGTGGAAGCTTGCGGAATAAGACGGGCGGATGGGATGGTCTGAGGACGAGCCTTGACCTTTAATTCCTTTGCTGGGCGGAGGCATACAAGTCTCGGATACAAATTCCTCTCACTGCGACCGTGTATCGCTTAGCTCGTGTGCCGGAGTCGGGACGCAACGTGTGGTGTCATTCCCGTTTCAAACCTCTACTAACATAAACACGTGAAGAGGACTTGGTGGCCTTTTGTTTTGACAGTGTTCATGGCCACTGACAGTTCTACATCATGAGCGGAACAATGTATGTCAGAAAATGGGAGGTGTGAGAGAAGATGGTATCGATGCCAGCTATGTTAGACAGGCTGGCCCCGTCAGACATGTCGAGTGCATAATGAATAAAGAAGGTTGTTTACCTCTGTCATGTTACCGTTCGAAATCTACGGTTAAAGATCATTAAACTTTGAACCACGTTAAGGTATCAAATACGACTCGTCACACGATTATTACTGTGGACATGGATGCGACGAGATTAACAGGTTGATTCCCGAAAATGTGTGAATTATACATAACGCATCAAGACGACACATACACCTTCACTTTATAACGCATATATTTGTACAACAAGTAGATGCTGCAGTCGAGCTTACCAAACTCAGATAAAACATTTGTCCAGTGTTTCATCAACTCATAACGATCTTAGGGGTATCGTTTCAAAGTTGCCCACATGAAGTCAACACTGTCTGAATACCGTGGTGTTGCATACATACCTGCGATTGAGCGGAAGAAAACACTTCTGAAAAACTCTTAATGTATGGAGACCAGGGTAATTATTTATTGGTGATCCTTTGTTAACTGGCGATGCTCTCAACCACGCCAGCAAGCATCATTCCCCAGTGAATATTCCGTTGATTCCCAAATGATTTGAAATTTTTGTCTTTATGTACTCCTGTGAATTGTGTGAACAATCAACCGACCTAATCTAACTGTGAATGTGAGCAATTGTATGGTGGAAACTGATATATTCCACGTTTGAGGACGATTTATTTGTGATGGTTCAGTTGATATAATGAGTCCCACTCGTATACCTTCATTCAGTTGCCAAAAGTCTAGCCTAGTGGAGAGATTAGTGAGGCGAAACGGTCATTATTGAACCTTCTCTGTTACAGAAGTTTGTCTAATTAGATTTTATGGGACCGTTAATTGGTTAGTCAAAGAGTACTGTGGTAAATTGGCACAGTTGTCAGGTTTTGAATATATATATATATATATATATATATATATACGTCAGAATAGATGTATATATTTATAAATCCATCGACAAATCCTCAGTCATCATTTATCTATTATCTTTCGACAACTCAGAACCGGTGAGCATTTAATATTTCTCTGCTTTTAAATACCCAACAGGTTGTCCTATTGGTTTCTTCGGACCCGACTGTCAATTTGAATGTAAATGTGAAAATCAAGGATTGTGTCATCCAGACAACGGGACATGCATTTGTGCTCCAGGTATGGAATCACGAGCTTTCATGTTCGCACGTTTCGCTATTTACTGCTTTTCAAATATACGCTGTTCTGAAGCCATTGACCAGCAGTCTGGTCATACACCCTATTTCACGATAGTCAGTCCACAGTTAATCTAAGAATACAATAGGAAATGGCTTCAGACAGTATTTTGCTTTTCACGGATAGTTATTTTAACAGTCAGGTAGCCAATATTAAGTAGTAAAACGTAACAGATAAATGGTTAACTGATGACAGTACTTCTGCTCTGAATATAAAAATAGCCGCAATTTCTTTGCGGCAGTTTGTATTCCAGTCAGCGTCGATAGAGGTGCAGGCAACGTACGTGTCTACTGTACGTATAAGATAAATGGCCCTCTACTAAGCTTCACATACAAACACCTAATGGTCAACAAAATGTTTAAACTGATCCCAAACATTGAGATTACAAGTAACTCTAAAACAAAGTACAGCGTGACCGAATACTAAATCCTCCGAGTAGTGTCAGGTAGATTCGGTGATTGAGTGTATTAGCCTTGAGCATTCAAATTAAACCGTCATATGTTCATGTTCGTATGGATGTTCCGTTAAATAACGACAACTCTTCTAATTTAAGAGGTCTTGATATCACTTTCACGTGTCCCGAGCAGGGAGTAGACAAGTTTAGTGCACATGGACTCGATTACCAAGCTGAAAGGGGTGCAGGCTAACACGTACTCGATGAACACTGAGAGCGTGGGCGGATAGCACGGATAGCACATCGGACAAACCGGTCATCTGTCAGTGAGTACATGAGCAAGCCACTCAGACTGACATAGGCTTCGGCTTTCGTCATTGTCCGAACGACCGGATAGGTCGGGCCAGCCGTGTATCGGGTGCTAGAGCGTTTGCCATTTTGGTAGCAGTTTGACGGATGCCTTGCCAGTTGAAGACAGGGCTGAATTAGCCAAAACAAAATCGATCGTCCACGAGGTGCGGCCTCGGCTACCAAATCTGGAAGTCCGAAAATCCGAATTCTACATCAAAGGCTTGCCCAAAGGCAGGCCGTCTGGCCAAATCCGGTTAGCGAGCAGAATCAACACACCGCTTTAACCACAATCATCCCAGCCGGAATGAGGGCTGAACGTGCGTTTTAGGACAACCGGTCCGGCTCCATCGTCCCAGTGTTCCGGCCACCATAGTCGAAGATCGATAACACCTGGCTGCTAACGCAGGCCTCTTTGGGCGTCTGGGTGTGCAAAAGACAGTGTTGTTCTGATATCCTACTTGCGTCGGTGGCTGCAAATGGACAAACCAACTATACGATACTTCGTCCAACGTAGTGTGCTAACAGGATTGTTTTCTCACCAAACGATTGATAGTAATATGTTGCGTTCATGACCGGAACAGATTTTCAAACTGCTGTGACGGTAATCAATAAATATTAATTTTCCTATGTAAACTGAAACATGTTACGTTGTGTTTTTAGACTTACAATGCCATCTGTGAACTCTGTCGTGTTGTTTTATAACTATTCTATCACAGTGGTAAATGTTGCCTAGCATGTCTCAGTTTTGTGGTCGTGTTATTGGGCCCCGTCGTTCCGCTTCCTGTCAAAATGTCTTATTCGACCGTGTTATCCATAAATGGATCTCGTGATGAGGGCAACTTGAGATTTGGATGAACAGTTCGTTCGAAAATTTTGTCTAGATTGAGATGTGTTGTTCTCTGGAAACCTGTATTGTCTTGAAAAATGTCACGCGTAAATTAGACTGAATTATATGTCATACTTCAATCAGATCGCACTGGTGGACGCCGACTAAGGTCACAATGTGTCGTTTTGGGGTTAATAGCTACCGATGCTGAGACATTCTTGTTAACTACATATGAATAGTAAGCATCATATAAAGACTATTATATACCATTAACTAAGACTGGCTACATCTTCCTAAGGTATGTCTGTCCGTGCGGCTTACAGCGTCAAGCTCTTAGTGAGTCGCCCTGTTTTCAGCTGTCAAGGCATCCGTCAAACTGCTACCAAAATGGCAAACGCTCTAGCACCCGATACACGGCTGGCCCGACCTATCCGGTCGTTCGGACAATGACGAAAGCCGAAGCCTATGTCAGTCTGAGTGGCTTGCTCATGTACTCACTGACAGATGACCGGTTTGTCCGATGTGCTATCCGTGCTATCCGCCCACGCTCTCAGTGTTCATCGAGTACGTGTTAGCCTGCACCCTGATCGGCTTGGTAACCGGGTTCGGACGCACTAGCCTTGTTTACTCCCTGCTCCCGGTGGATCCGCGTCCTTCAACTCCGTAAAGGTCAATCAATCCGTGTATGTGTTAATCTACCCATGCGCACATTAGCCGCGCGACCGCTTTTTTTGTTGAAACCCAGAGAACCCCATTGGGATATCTTAAATTTGGAAGTGCATTTTACATTACACATTGATATGATTGTCCTGGCGTTATTTCGAATCCATCCAACCTCTTAAGTGTATTTCGAACCCGAAGAACAATAAATGGCAATTTTCTTGGAGTGGAGCGTGCAGGATTCATTTGCAGGCTAATCACCATTCCTACACAGCTACTTTTGTAAGCATATTGTTCATCGCACTACACGTTCAGCAGGTACTAGTCCCGTAATCGAACGTAGAGGACCAAGCCGAACCGTAACAAGACTCATGTGATCATGTTAACCTAGGCAAACTAGCTACTGTGCTAATCCAATTTGTCAACTGATGACTAATGAAGTCCAGTCTAAGTCAACTATCAGAGGTAGTTTGGACGTAAATATCAGGATGAAGCATAGTGTGGATCTCAGAGGAAATGGCTATTTGGCCACAAAAACACTACCAGTGTGGATCAAACTGCGCGACGTTCAAATGAACGTTGGAATTCACACGTGTCAAACGTAATTTCTGAACTGTCTAAGTGCTACACATTACATGTGAAGGTTTTGAGCTGTCCACACGTTGAACAATAAAGATCATTGAAAACCATATAAATTATTGCACAGTTGATACTTAAAAGTATATCCAGCTTTCGTGAAGTGTAAAAGTTACACAAGCTGCCTGCTACGTTGATTTACGTTGTTTAGGCGCTTCGGTAAACAATCAATCTGGTTAATCGAAAATGCTTGTTTTTGCAAACATACCTTTACTTGTACAGACAACTAGCTGACCTCCGTAGCTTAGTATTCATTCAATAAGTTTGATTTCTGACAAGTGTGACCGGTATGAAACAGAAGCCAGCAACTAACCCGTTTTTAGACTAGTGTCATGTAAATTTTCAAGCACTCAGTTCATTTAATCTAGTTCGTCAAAACAGAGAGAAAACGTCTCGTTAGATGTTAACACTTCGATTGGCGTTTATCAGACACCAACGTACGATATTCTATCAGACGTCTGCAGATGAGTACCAGAGTGCTCGTTTAGGCAATCGGCCTTCTGGATATCACACAGAGACGTTAGTGACAAGTAGTGAGAGATGGTGTTTCAGAAATCAGCAGATTTTTATGTTTGAACTCAACGTGAGTTCTAAGAGTTTTTCTTGAACGCACGTCAAGCTTGAGCCTTTTCCTACCATCTTATCGATTACTCTCTGTTTATTCACAGGCTTTCATGGAGAACGCTGCGGTATTCCGTGCCCAAACGGATTCTATGGACGCCACTGCAAACAACGTTGTGAATGCATCCACGGCGAGGCATGTCATAGTATTACTGGTGCTTGTTACTGTGCCGCGGGTTACAGAGGCCTACACTGTGAAGAAAGTGAGTTTGTCTCGTTTTATGAGTATACCTTCCGCAGCAAGTACTCTGTTGTATATTGTCAGCATGGAGTTTACAAGAGCGAGTGCTGCCTGATAACTGAGCGACTCTCTAGAATATCGACATACTTCAAGCATCCAAATCATATTCCGTCGTAACTACTAACCATTCATCGACGAATTGGTTGATGTGCCCACGTTCACTGTGTAGGTGATGCGAGTTTCTACTCAAGGCCATGGATTTGGCCAAGTTAGTTGATCAAGACGTCTGTTAGCCATTGGACGATTAGGTTAACCGATATATACACACGATCTACATGTAGCTCATACTCATAGTTTGTTCACATGCAGAAACAATCATACTGAGTATGGGTTATATAAACGAAAGCGATTCACAGACAGAGAGAAAACCTTCATGTTATATGAACTGACAAGTGACAATGTAGCAATGCGCAATAATGTGTGTTCATGGAAGGCTACTTGCTTGCATTATCGTATGTCAGATACACCTGATGTATAAAGTCTTCGGGCTGTTAGTTACTGTTAATAGGACTCAGGGACCAATATGACAGCAAAAGCAACAGTAAAAATTTATGGTTTGTGGTCCGAATAGAAACACATAATGTTTTACCGTATTCAGTCAGTCATGTTAATTTATCTGCCATGTGACTTAATAGACTGGCCTTATAACCAGTTAGGTGCAAGACGGTCGTGCAGTGAAGATGGCTTCAACCAAACGGATCATGACTAAGAAACGTGATTCCTTTATACGAACAGACCCAAACTTTCCCAGGGTGTAGTCCGGTTGATTACAGAACAAACCGTGAGTAAATGTATGTGGACCACCGAATAACTCATATGTTATTTTATCAGGTGGGCGTATGTGAGCGAATGTACACGAAAACTAATTTTGACTTGAACCTGGTCTAATTTTGGTGGGTTTTATTTTATCCTGTAGTACTACAGTTCTTTTTGGCAGAAATCGACCGAACCTTCCAGTTACAAGTGCTTTCTGCTTCAAAATGGAAAGCAGTAATCGTGCAGGTTTTCTTTTACTTGCCTCATCATTGCGATGGATTACTCATAACAACCATGAATAATAAGTAATATGTAGTTGAACGCAGTTTATGACTCATCTGGTTTCAACGAAGCAGCGGTGTTGTCGTCACTCTTGCAGCGTAAGGGAGCTTATGGACGAGTAGCCAATAATCAATATTCAATATTCGAAGTTAGTAGGTGAACATTACTTAGTACGTATCTGTCAAAGAGATTTAGCCTGTATAAATAGATGTTTGTGAAGTTTAATTATAGAATATACGACTTTTACAAATTTAACCTTCAGCGCAACCATATGTGCAAGCCACGGTCACTAATTCTGGCCTTCAGCGGATCGCCTATTCACAATCACTGAAATTACGCTGATTTGTTGTTAGATTATAGAAATATATTTTCACCCCGTTCTATCTCATAGCTTGTCCACGAGGAACCTACGGACCACAGTGTACGCTTGAATGTCCTGTGTGTAACAAGAAATCGCCTGGAGAGCTTGAAACCACGGACACTGCTCTGCGTCAACCAGTAAACTGGGCACAGACACTTGGTAATTCAGAAATACGGATAAGGAGGAACAGCGACTCATTAGTGGCAACGATGTGGCGTCGTTCACCAGGTCTGAGTGATCTCATTTGTCATGCACAAACCGGGCAATGTCCCTGTCCACCTGGGACATATGGCCGAGACTGTGTTCAAAAATGTCCGGAAGGTCGCTTCGGACCAAAGTGTTCACAAGTAAGTTTTCACTGGGTCATATTTTGGTTATTTAAACAGCTGTAGAAATATATACATTTTTTACAGTAGTTCATTACTATTTTATTCTCAATCAAACCTAGGTATGTACCTGCCAAAATGGGGCTAAATGTTCACCGGTTACTGGAGCTTGTGAATGTCTAGTGGGCTTTTATGGTCCATTGTGCCAGTACACTTGTCCTCCGGGATATTACGGTCGAGGTTGTGCAGAAGTGTGTGACTGCTACAACACGCAACCTTCCGAATGTGATCCGTTTACCGGTGTTTGCCACTGTAAACCGGGCTACATGGGGGACCGTTGTGAAAAGAGTATGTTCCTTGAATTTTATTTTGTTATTGAACCTATATTCTGCGTGATAAATATGCCAGACTATTCGCATCAGTTTGGTGCATCGGTTTTAGTTGTAAGTCAAACTATCTGTCGGAATGTTCGTTTTTGGAACTATTTGTGGACTTATTCACCTTCGCGAACTACAAACAAAGTCGTCTGAACCAATATGACTAACTGGAACTGTGTGCAAGCGAGAGTTCCTGTTGTATGAATGTGTTCAATGTGTCCCCGGTCAATATACCACAAATGTCATATATATCAACCGGCAGATAGAACGACTGTGTCAAGCCCTATTCTACTTTGGCTGGATTCGGTTGTAACGTTCACACCATGTTACAAGCTGTGTCCAGAATGTGGTACGCATCGAAGATGACTTCTTGCAACTATTGGCACATGCTGTACAGAATTTCATGAGCATGGTTGATAGTGACCTTGTGCAACTAATCATTATTCGACTTGGCCTTTATTTCGGTTACAAGCATCCGTCCATAATCTTCCACATACAATGTTATTGGTGGTTTGTTGTCTAGCTCGTGTGAGTCCGAGACGTAATCATTAATGTAAGCATTCGTACAACTTACTGCTCATTGGGGTGTGCACTTAATAACCGGTTTTGTCACAAGATGAATTCACTGAACAAAGGAACTGAGAATTTAGTCTCGATCTCATTACCAGTACTGTCGGTTTGAACTTTCATCTGCCGTTCCTCAATGTTCTGTTTATAACACACTGTAATAGTCGAGGAACACACGTTTGGAAGCTTGCACCACATAGAGCGGAAAACTAGGTTCATCTTCACATTAAGAGTCTGGTGCCGGACGTTTGGCTTCAGAATATAGCGATCGATTATGGAGTATCCGAGATATTTGATTATAAATATCTTTCGAACAGTATTGAAATTCCCGCGAAAGAACATGAACACCAGTGACAATTTCCCATTATATCAGTCCGTATCACCTTGCAAGAACGACATATTGCGACAGAGGTAGTCGCTAGCCGTGGCCTTCGAATGACATAGACCACGTTCGTCAGCTGTATTTACAGCAGTGATACTGGTAACTTGTAATGTTACAGCTATCCTAATGATCAGACAGTACTGTCGGGAATGGAGACTAGATTTGGTTGATATGGTATGTAGTTTGATGACATTGGATCAATTTCTCTCTCACATGAACACACACGTTCGCCTTGTATCTACAAGGCCCTTACTAATATGTCACTCTCTGTCTGATGTTCGAATAGTCACAACCGCCTCCAATGTATTCACGGCTACAAACATGCTCATAGTGTACTGGTGTGATTTGGTTAAAACGACCCAAGCTAGTGGGTGCTCTTTCAACCCCTAAAGTAAAAAAACTGACATCTATCAAGAGATCCATTATCTCTTGGAATATTATCTGCATTGTGTACCTTTTTATTACGGTTTCTTCCAAATCAACGTACAGGTTCAAGGAAGTTTCGTTCAATTTAAGTTTACACGTTCATATATTTATTTAGTTACTCATTCACTTATTTAGCTGTCTAAGTATTTTGTGGTCTAACAAAAGTTAATCGTCCTCCATTAACCTCTTGTTCATTCAACACTCTCATTTTCAGTTTGTCCTCGTGGATATTACGGGGAAATGTGTGCGCAAGCGTGTCCCCAATGTGAACATTGTCACTTTGAGACTGGACAGTGTCTTTGCGACTTGGGTCGTTACGGGGACGTCTGTGGAAGCAGTAAGCAGCCAAATTTTGCTTATCATCAGGTCAATGGATAAACTATAGTGCTCTTCACTGAGCACTCCAGAAGCGGATGAGTTACAATCCATGAGTGTTGTGGTTAAAGCCATTGTATACACATGTTGTACTCTTGTTTGTGTGTGTGTATGTTGTAATGGGATAGACAGATGCGCAGACAAACGTAAGCATTATAAAAAGTATTTACCCACTGACAAAAATCCGCACCAAGCTTAGCATGAATGAAGTCAGGCGGTTGCAGTGTTGTGTTTAGCATGCCTTTAATAAATACAGTGAGAAGAACAGAAATTTAAGAGCAAGTTGTATTACCCAACTTTTCACCCACCTCGTAACGCTACGTTCTTCTTTGTCCATTTACAAAAACTTATTCACCTGGTCCTGATACATCATTTGACACGGACAGAATGGGTTTATATAGAGTCAGAGGATAGTGACGCAAAGCAGGTGAATGTAAAGTCAACTGTGTGCTCATTCGGGTCATTCACACATGTACGAGTACAAGGTACACTAGAACATGATTGTTTCTCTGTCCGTTGCTCAAAGGAAAAGGTTGACAGATTTGACGCAGGAGGTTACCAAGACGACAATCTGCTATCTATGCATTTGTAACCGGGTTGGATTTGAATACCTCCTAAATTCAGTTGATCCTGTCGCATTCAGATAAGCGTTTTTAGCTAAACTACTTCAACAGCGCATATCTGTGGTCGAAGGGGAGTTGATTCCGTCCCCGTTTTAACCACCACTTCGGTGATGGTGTGATTACCTGACCGAAATTTGAATCACAATCACCTGCATGGACTGACAGATCGTTTTAGGGTGGCGTACGATTAACCGGTTAAGACAGACCATATATTCCAATCCCGTTCAGACCATCAAGGTGTTTGGACACATTGTACTGGGCTATATCTACTGCATATCGAGTAATAGGCAGTTCTTTGTGCTGGGACTGGATAAAGTTTCTCATTGGCCGACTATTGTGCAAGGCATCAATTTGTGCAGTTGTCAACACTTTATCCAACCACGAACCGAAGATGTTCCTCGGTCGATAGTTAAGCACTAGTCTGAAAGTGAACAGCATTTTTCACACTTCAAGACATCATCGTTTATGCTGAAGTATATATATATATATATATAACAACTATTATCATGTCGAGGATGTATAGACTTTTTCTTTGAATGACCGTAACTCCCCACTGCAAAACTGATTAACTTGTACCACAGTAAAAATAGCCAAATTAACTCGGATTAAGTTAATTAGGAAGTCCACTTGAAGCCGACAAAGAAATGTTCGTTGCAGACGGTTTTGACTCCACTGGATGTGTTAGAAAACGGTTTGGACCTCCAATTAATTGTATGGTGCGATTAACCTGCGTGTTAACACAAGGTTTGGTCATTGTCGTTCTGCATGTCATGGCACAGCTTTTCTAAATTTACTTGTTGTTAGAGGTCATCCGTGATCGTCATGTTGAGTTTTCGTTGTGATCATTCCCACTATCGATTTGTAAATTAAGCATTTTGATAACAGTTGACTATTCATAAATGTTAGATAAGCACAGTTATGTGCCACTTATCAGTGGTCTGAAACATTGTGTGGTAGGTTCAATGAGATCAGAGATTTCGACCTTCCGCGGAAGTCCTAATCGCGGGATTATCGGACGAAGGTAACAGGACGGTTACTGTGTCTCCCCTTGAGACAATCAAGCAAACTGATCATTATTCACATACGAAAGTGGTTAAGCGTTGAGATATGACAATTCAGACATGCATAACATGTGATTAATGTCCCATTGACCAACACGGTTGAGGCCGGTATTCTAGTCCCAGCCAACAGGCTCCAACAAAAGCGAAGCTCGAGTCATGTGCTTCTTTCGAAAGGGGCAGGCTGGAAAGTCTATAAGAATGCGTAGGCTGTAATAAAACAGGAGTGATGTCCGACTTCAAACTAACCAAACTCCCCATTACTTATTTATAACCATTATGTGCATCAGTCTATTAGGTATTTGATAATTTTGTCTATTAACCTAACGACACATGTTGTAGCGCTAGACTGGCGGTCTAAACACGGCCGAATTACACTATCTGACTGTTAGCATGCTCAAAGTAGCCCAGTTGTATGTTGTTGGCATCCCACAAAATTCTCTGTTCTCAACATTTTTAATCGTACAGCTTGTCCAAACGGTCAATTTGGGATGCAGTGTTCCGAGATATGTACATGTCGTAACGGTGCTTTGTGTCAACCTTCTACGGGCTCGTGTGAGTGCTATGTTGGATTTATCGGACCAGACTGTAGTGTGAGAAAAGGTAAGCAGTAGAATGAAACTGGACTGTCTAATTGCTTGAAGTGAGTTCATATACAAAAAAAAAATATTTAATGCACTAAGCAAGTAACGTTACAATTTGTTTTTATTTATTAACACTATAATGAAGATTTCTCAATCGTCAAAATCCATTCAAGAAAACCGGTTGTAAATTAGACTTTCGTCATGCTCTACATGTAGATATTCACATTACCATTTTCTTTTGAATACTTTCCAGTGTAGATTTATCAGCTGGGCCTTCTTTAATCTCTCGATTTCTTCAGATTGGTCCAAAGCAAATAGACCACATTAGCACGGTGGAGAGGAGAATATGAGCAAAAAACATTTTACTAACGTGCTAACATTGTACTACGTTTCATATTTAGGGCGATCTAACCGAGTCGGGTTAGAAAATGTTTCGGGTATGTAACTAAGGTATACGCTCTTTCGTGTTTGTATGTCATCTGTTCTTCTGTCGTGATGTACCGTCCACCAGACACTGTTAGAACGCCTGTTAGTTTAACACCTCGCTTGACGCTGGAATTCACTGTGATGTCTCCAGGTCCACTTTCTGCCCCCACAGTTCCAATGTATTCATCTCAATTGGAAACTCTTTGAAGACATAGAACATTACCAAAAAACTCCATTACTATGCTTAAAACTGACGTGAAGCCATGGAAAGGCAACATATGAAGTTGATAGCGAAACGTTTGGGAGCAAAAATCGCATAGAGAAGAACATCGGTTGCTTAATGAATATCCTGTTCCAAGTTAATCAAAATAGGTTAGCTGGCTTCGCACAAAGCACGACGATCCCATTAAACAGTGTGACCTTGTGTAACGATTCACGTCTGATCGTTGAGCTACTGGTAGCCCAAAAGCGGATCCTCAAAGTCAGAACAAGATTGGATCCAATAATTTCTACGATACTATTAAAAGAATGCATCAATAATTACAAACGGCAAATCTCAGGCATTCGCGACGAGAGTCTCGTCCAGAAAAATCAATAGTTCTTCAACAGGACCACTAAGGTCAAAGATGAGCCGTCACGTCAGTAGACCAGAACAAGAATGGGTACTAGCGCCGCGAACATTTAACGACACATTAGTTCAATAAAACACAACGGGTTGGATGAGGTAGTGGGAGCAAGTGTCAGGTTAGTGGGGGGAAATAGTGAATGCAAATGATGGGGGCGAATTTTCTCAGTTCGTAGACCAATAAATTTACACCTTGTGCCTGCAGATAAAAGGATTTAAAAACCATAGCTGCCTTGGACATCAGTGGACTCACTAAATCAACAGGACATCAGTCGGCGTTTCAACAATCCTCATAACCACGCAAAGACGATAGTTCAACCACGGACAACTAGTCACCAACTGACGACTGATGAGAGGAAGGTTTCAAACACGCGATGGACAGCACCACTCAACGATCTGGCGGTAAAAGTGTGCCCAACTTTTAAGCTTGAGTAAAAGCACGACTAAATTCTAGATCACTTGGACAGTTTACGTTTGTGTACTGACACTAGACATACGCGAGTGGTTCATATCTATCCAATCCCCCGATTGTTGTATGCTTCTAATTTGTGGGTTAGCACTGGTACTGTTTGAAGTTGATAATTATTCCGCATCACTGTTTTTATCACTAAAATTGGACCATAACATATAAGGGTTTTTCGGGGAAGTCTCCAGTATCACAACCAGTTTACTTTGTACGTAACTTTGGATAACCTAAACCAACCTTCAAATTAGCAGCTTTTTCATCAAAGCTTTTCTTTTCCCCGTTTCTTTTTCAAAAATCCTCCTATATTTCTATCAATCAGATTGGGCTATGCGAATTCGTTGACAGACAGTCGTCATATCAAACGTGCAGTACAATGCATTCATTGAACGCCGACTTTGTGACACAATCAATGTACGCTACAAGATGCTGCAATTCCTGGTGTATTTTTTAGCTTTTTTTGCACACTGTCAACCACGCTTCTTTATTCTTGGTTCATCTATCTTTATTACAATTCTTGATTGCATTCTACGTTGACTGGTCAGGTTATGGTCTCATTCTTTTCATTGATTCGAATATACGCACAGAATGGTGTACGCAAAGCATTGCTGTTCGATGTTTCTCGAAAACGATCATACTGATGTATATGAAGACTTCATCATAGTCTATATTGGCGTAAACATATCAACTTTTTTCAACTGTATATATGTATACCAATATGAATATTTAACTGAATACTTGGGCATATATACCAATATATACATATATATGTTTACCATGGTGATTTTTGATTATGTTGATTAACTGTATGAATTTTTGCGACTATCTTCCGAAGATCACTCCAAGACGCTTGCTACTGTGCTCAACACTAAACAATGATTGACTATAGTCAGGCCGTTCAAACTTAGATATTACCAGTCGACTTAATGAACAATGTCTCAGGGAACTCAAATTTGGGCTCACCTTGAATGCATTTAAATACCACTTTTGATAACTCAGTTTGCTCAACCTTTTCGACACTTACAAACTGTTCAGGAAATAAATCCTAACTAGTAATGCAAACCAAGCTACAATGATACAGGGGAGTAATAAACAGAGACTAGAACAACTCACTGGAGTTCACCCTCTGTACTCTAACGAACTCTTAAGCTAGTCGGATTAGAGAACGTTGGCTGCCGGCTATTGATGCAAGAGTTTGTTTGCCAAAAATAGAACGTTCTAAATTGCACAAACTAGTGGACCGTTGAGAATAACCTGCCGTTCAATGTCAACAACTGTATGGTCTTGTGCGTTCGTCATCAAAGTTGTACTGGTTATTGCCTTAGCGTCACAAAGCTGCTCGTGTCGGTATGCGAACGACAACTAGGGACCATAGTGGCTCACGGTTTGAGTCTGTCTATAAATTGTGCCGCCATGGATAAACGAACATAAATAACCCTCTTAGGAAGAATCTCTGGAATCTTCTGCCCTGAAGTGTTCCCCACTGCACTCGTCCCCATAACCCGCCGAAACCTGGAAACCAACACACAGGCCTATCGGCCTTATCTTAAGAAACATTTGACACTCATCCAACATGTTCAGAGAGAGGCCACTAGGAGAATTATGGGACTCTGGGAAACCCCTTACTCAGAAAAACAGACGAAATCAGGTCGAGTTTTAGTGAATTACAGACATCGCCGTTTCGACATCTCACACAAGCAGCTGAGACACTGTTTGTGTGACGTCGGATTCTAGATTCGTTGGTGATGGGACGTGATTGCGGTATGTGAGATGAATTCCTAGCCTGCCCCACAGCAGCGGTCTACTGTTTCTGAGAGCCACGGACTTCCCAGGGAGCAGCAACATGTCGTATGTATTGCTTCGATACAGTATTTCATTGCACAGATGTAAAAACTAGAGAACGTTTTGTCTGCATATCGCAGCTTCTTGTGAGATTATAGCATGAAACGAAGCAGCGCGTGTTTACGGTGTCATGTGTTCCAAAGAGACTTCTGCCAAATCGCACCTGCGTCTTCTTTATCGCTGCCATTCAACCTAGTTATCAATTAACAATTCAAGGGTATGTGGTAAAACTTGGCTGGAGATGTTTCTCAGGGGCCGTTGGAGTGATGGTTGATAAAGATACATACTGGTCTGGTAGTGCTCTCTTGGTGTGCTCTTGGTGTAAACGACCAAAGTTGGGGAACATTTAGTACGCCAGTGTTTAAATGGCCTTGAAAGAAAGCATTGTTTTCGATTTCAGGAAGCCGGATCCATCTGTAATGTGGTACTTTGGCTGTGGTGCCAGTTCTTTTGACGTCTTCTCATTCGCCATTCTAAGTATCTGGTAGTTTGCGGGACAGGGAGTTAGTTGCTGGTGGAGAAGTTGCAACCAGCTTTGTTGTTGCTTTCCTGGGCGTCTGCGATACTTCCTCTTTCATTCCATTTAAGCCTCTGCTGGCTGTCTTCGAAGATGCGTCTTTCTTATCAAAAGAAGCACCAAGTAGGTATCAAAATGAGGTGTGAAACAGAAACAAACTAAAGTCACTGGCGACGTCAGGCGGGCACGAGCTCATTATTTTCGTCTTCCAGTGTTTGTCACAACATATGTGTAAAGAATATCTCCGTTGCTTTGATAGACAATCTTACTTCAAGCCCCTTCAGTTGGGGTCTTGAAAAACTAGACACCAAGGATTTCCTCGTGGTGATAAACACTATGAAATCATTCTTGTGCACCAGGTGGTCAAGGAGATCTGGGAAGTTGTCCCAAAACAGTGATTTGCTAGAAGAGGGAAGGGGTCCATTGTGAGTCATGATGAACAGCGGAAATTCTATTTGGCGCACTCGCCGACTGGGTGACAAGAATAGATCGTCGAAAAAAGAAAGCGGAAGAGTAAAGTTCTTGAAAGTACTTGCATGAGAAGGATTGAGCGGAAGCAGCCTCAAAGAGCATTTACTGGAAGACATGATCGAAAGGTGAGGAAGTGTCGAGAGTAACACACAACAATATTAATATTAAAGTGAGCTAAATAAAAAATGGAGAAAACCAAACTGTTTTTTCCGAAACTGAGAACGTAAACGACCTAAAGGGATTTTATAAAGCACCCGGTAATTATGAGTGTAACTGGAATAGGTGACAGTTGTCTGTTGCATGACGACCACACAACGGGTGTTCAGGTTTACGGACGCGTAGTCTGTAACGTGGAATAGACTAAGAAGGTTGTACAAGGTGTCCGAATACATACTTTAAATTTTTGGAGGTCAGGTTGTCTAGACCGGATCTACAGTGCTCAAGGCAATCGATAGCTTGCGACACCCTCAGAGGGAGAAATGAGTGATACTAGAACTACATTATTCTGAGGGAGAAAGCAAACGGGTTTTGTATTTCAAGTTGAACATCACTCACATTTGCTCGCAGCCTTCGCATTCAGATAGACTTTCCAGCCAGCTCTTTTAGAAGGTTTGTATTGTTAACGTGCCGTCATTTCCGGGTGATAGCCCAATAGTCCTTATAGACGTCGGATTGTTGTCGGGACGCGTATTACTCAATAGCCTATCGAGGACGGCGCTTCTTACACAAGTCTTGGATTCAATTGCACTCTGTTCCGCGCAGCTTCTTCCTGTTATTATTATTATTATTATTATTATTATTATTATTGTTGTTGTTGTTGTTGTTGTTGTTGTTGTTGTTGTTGTTGTTGTTGTTGTTGTTGTTGTTGTTGTTGTTGTTGAGTGTTTGCCCGCTTCTTCGTTGTCTCGTCGGGTACCAAACCATTGGGAATCTAGCGGGGCAAAGTCGATCTAGATACTGTTTGTTGGCACCGGTGTTATTCAGTAAAGGAACCTCAATGATAGTGATGAGATCAAACGACAGATTGTTTTGTGGGCAGTCAGACATTTGCGCCTTTGCTGTTGTGACATGTACATTATTCTGTGAGCAACGCGGTGTTCACTAGTAATACGGTCAAATCAGTCGACCACGGCAGTGACAGCACGTGAGAGCATCTTTGTGGAAATAAAAGACAGCTTAGTCTGTTAAGGTGTTGTTCTGCAGAATGATAATTAGCTGATTTTCTTGGAGGAAAACTAATCATAATAACTTTTTAAACTGTTACCTTCACTGTTCGACTGCGTCATGTGATTGGACTTGAAGAGCTAAAATCCTCTTCTGTTCAAGAATTATCTAAACAAGCTTTAACTGACGGTAGGGTACTGCGTCAACTTGAAGTTTAAGCCTATGGACCACCCTTCTTCATCTCTCTTATAGTCGATTCCAGATTCATGGTCGTGAGTTGTACCTACAATTTGTCATCTACGAGATTGTTACAAATCGATCCATAAAAACTGTAAGTTTACAGGTATTCTGTTGACATGACGACGTCTTTGACACTAATTTCAATTAGCATAGCTCACCTACGCGAAATGACTATTCTGAATAGGGAGAACCATGTGCCAACATTTGAAAAAGGTTTGCATCAAACCTATCCATCCCAAACAAGTTTGTAAATACAATGAACTCACAGTTCTTCAGGGTCCTATATTTTTTGTGTATACACAGAAGGTCAGAAGATGGCACAGAAAGGACTGAAAAAATTATCAGCGTGGAATGCCCTTAAAAGCTTTTTGGTAACCGTCACGAAAAATGAGTAACTAAATGTCAAACATGCCGAAAAATTATACAAGCATAATCACAATTTTCTACAAGAAATCGGTACTTTAATTTAAAAGCTGAGGGTTTATTGAAATGGACATCAAGGCAGTCTTCAAAAGACGCCTAACCCGCTTTCAGTCCTAGTGTGCGCAACTGGTTCCTTTCTCGATGAGATAACTTTGATTACGTGCACGGAATGTGGTGTCAGTTTGTTTTGCATTGCGTTTCCATTGCACATGTGTTTTATGAGCGCCATGAGGAATAAACTATGTTATTACATTTGCACTACTTACACACATGTAGTAACATCAATTAACTATGCACATTTTTGACATCCGATCACTGATCTGACCATTCGCGTTATCAAATAAAAGTTTGAAACCAACCGAGTAGGACACAAAATTTTCCAAAGATGCTGGCCGGAAAGTCTATCAGAATGTGAAAGCTCTCAACAACTGCGAGTCACGTTCAATTTCAGCTAACCAACTCATTGACTACTCATCAGTAACAAAGTCAACTTGGTAAAAGTTTTCGTTCCACCCCTATCTTAGATTCTAGCGAAACTTCTCGCAATAAATGTGGCCCACCGTCAGCAAAATATCAGGTGGTTTCCACTGTCAGAAGTGGCGATCGATGATGACGGTGTTCCGATTATTTTGCAGATGGACATTTCCATCACAACAATTGTCAGTGAATTAGTACTTCCGAACCGTAAACAGAACGGATGTGGGAAAACCAAAAGAGTTGTCAGGTTCGCAGCGTTTCGAACTTCTTGCTTGATAAAGTCTCTCTAAGAGTATCAAAACGTCCCAAAACCGGTAACTTTTGGTTTTTAACTCGCTGTAGTTTAACCAAAGAATTACTTAATAAAGTTTGTCAGTAAAGTTATTTCTGAACAAAACAGTCAGAACACGAAAACTGGTAGATGCAAGCATTTCGTATTGACTCA